>JABFPB010003144.1:0-17866 GCA_022817645.1 Ceratoteleas bidentatus | reverse complement strand
GATCTGGAGGCAAGGGTTCGATTCTCGGAGTCTACGAAGCAGTTTTTCAGGAGTTTAATAGATTTGCTCATTAATACGAATAATGAAAATTAGTTTAAAATGAAAATCCATGAATAAAAAAATTAATATTAAACACATTTTTTTTCTCACATACTGAAAGTTGACCGGGCTGCGGCCGGGGAAATTTGGCCGGGCCCCGGTCGGGAAAAGTTGGCCGGGCCCCGGCCGGGCATGCCACACGGGATCCCACCCGGGAACAACTCACACATTCACCGGGCTGCCACGCCTGCCCCTTGCCGTCCGATGCGTTACATCCATGTCGGGCGCTCATGATGCATGCCCCATAAGGCCCCGGAATTTTCCCGGTTGGGCCCCAATGAATGCCCGGTCAAATTTTTTACCTGGGTGATAAGGGTCACATGAGACATGTGGTCCTTATCAAGTAAGGAAGTGGCTTAAACGATCAGAAGATTTATGATAAGAACCATTTAACGTCCCCATGAGGTTATGATGTGGCAAACTGAACATGGCCTTATCAGGTTTTAGTTAGGAACCACATGTCCTGATAAGGCCACCTTTATCAGGGCCTGATCAGGTCATGACAAGGCATTTCATCATATGGTAATATGATAGACATATTACGATGACTTATGTATAAAGTCGTCCAGTACCTCGGAGACAACTCAGTCAGATTGCGAAATGATCATCGAGGGTTCAATTCTCGTCTAAGTCATGGTATTTTTTTCAAGACCTTATATGGTTGTCTGATGACGACTTGATCAAGTAATATAGTATCCTCATTATGCCCTTATTTCAGCATCACCGCAATTTTTACTAGGGATACTACACTTTTAATCATTTTTAAAAATGGCGAATCAAACCTTTTTAAATTGTCTTCTTCAGTATGTTCTACATTTTGGTCATCTTATTTCAAATATTTAAACTTTTTTTATTTTGTAGTCCAAATATTTTTCTGTTGACATATTGTCTATGTTAGGATAGGTCGAAAAACAACTGCATCTACTCAACGAAAAGAATTTATTAATCAATGACATATAAACAATGAATACGCTGATGGGGTTTATAAAACATAGAAAGTTGCGGATAACCGTTACAGAGACTGTCGCTTCGGTTTTTGCTTGGCCTTTGCTTCTGCTCGTTCCGTTGTGTAACCGTTACAAAAAGTGAAACGTTTTGCATTCATCTTGTTTAAGTGGCAGGAAGATGGACAAGGCTCACCTTTGTAATAAAAAGGTACAATGACGAGCCGGACATCCAAAAGTTCGTGACTCTCTGCTCGATCGCGAATCTCTCCGTTTCGCCGTGCCTGTCTACAGTTGCGTTCGCACTTTCCTACGTCCGACGAATAATCCGGCCGTTACTGTGTACAATAATTTATTACCTCATTTTTTACAATCGCTAAGTATCATGTATTATATGTATAATTTTCTGTACAAGTTAATGTCGCTAACGTAGTTACATGTATACAAAGTGCGCAATGTAACATCACGACTATTCAATTCACCGAGCAACAGTGGGCAGGGCGACATCCCGATCACAATGTAGTGCCCCCCGCGGAGGGATCGAACGCGCGTGCTGGCCGACAAACAATCGCGTATAAATGCACGAAACAACGTTATTAACTTATGTACAATCGAAAATGCCGGCAGAACGTCGACGCAGCGCAACCCAGCCGTCTGAACGCAGCCCCGGTGCTGTCGGCCAGCCGGCTGCGTTCAGACACGTTTCGATCGAAATCGCGCCGGGTCGCGTAAAAACGACATAGATAAATAAAATTCTTAATATACAACGAGGATAAAAGTTCAACTAAGCGGCAGAAATAACAATCCTTTACTGGTGGGGCTGGTGGCCCTCGCGCGACCAGGACCGCTAACCGCGCGACCGATAAATTCACGGAAAAAATGAAGGGTTGATATTGGTATACATTGGCTTACATTAGGTAAAAAGTATACCTGCTAATAAACAGGTAAACAGTGAGGTTATCGTAGCCCAATATTTCTAGGCACGTCAGTTTACTTGAAATGGGAATCTTTTCTGGTTAGGTTAACTTCTTGTTGGGTTGAATCAGCCAATCAGTTTTTATCTGTTTCGAATGGACCAAGAAAGGTCTAAATCCAGGGTATAATACAGAATGTCATAATTAAAAATCGTCCTTAGAACAAACAATTGTTAATTGCCGTCAAAACCGTGATTTTTAATTTGAAGCGAAATTCCTAACCCCAATACCCACCATAACAACAGTTCGAAAAACAATCAATACTTTAAGTTAATAAAAACAGTTCATACTTGCGATCTATATTTAATCTTACACGCGTATTCACAATTAATTTCTGCTTAATCTTGGCGTCGACAACACTGCAAAAAGTAATGTCTTATTTTAAAACACTTCCGACTCAATTTTAAAACGTTTATAAGTGTTTCCCATTATAGAAAGATAGGTTAAAATTTAAAACACCTGAAAACGTTTTAAAAATGGGACAGAAGTGTTTTAAAATAAGACAACTGTTTTTACAGTGAACTAACTCTGTCTTGATCGATATAAATAATAATCATTTACAAGAAAACGGTCACATTACGTTTAATGGCTTAAGTTTACGGCTAAGTGATTCCAAATCACCTGTCGGGTTGATTCGGTCCAACAAATAATAAAACCCAGATTGATTTATTGACCTACTTCAAGTAAAAATGAAAGTGTTTCTTAAACACAATTTCTTGTCATAAGTAAATATCAGCAGGTAAACTCATTTACCTATCACAACCTTTTCTTTTTTCCGTGTCCGGGAAACAACAGCTGCGAGCGTTTTTGTACAATTTCGAGGACGGTTGGCGCGCCTGGTTGGGAAAATTATTTTCGACGGATTGGCGTCGTCAAAAACAGTTTTCGCCGTTCGCGTCGGTACGTTTTGTCGGTCCGTCTTTTCCGGCGGCGATAACGCGATGAAAAATGGATCGCGACGAAACCCAAGGCAAAGCGAGAAGCCGAAAGGAATTACCAAGTTAATTAATCGAGTCTCGGAATATCGCCCGGCGTTTAACGAGACGCAACGTGCTCCGTCCGCGCATTCATCATACACGTGGATTTTCTCGTACCTTTTTCGCTTTTCAATTACATTAAAAAGATTAGGAAACGCAGCAGAGGACGCGCTGTTCGTGCGTCTGTATGTGTTTGGAGGGGGTTGGGAGTTAGGGGGTGGGGGTGTATTGCCCTCGGTTCCTCTTGTCTTTGTGTCCGTGTACAAATCGCATGAGCACGAGCCTAACAAATTTGATCCCAGAACGCATCTGACATTCGTAAAAAATTATTTTATATTTATGTATATCATGTACATATGTATATACTTATGTATAATATTTATAATGAGGCGGTTTGATACCAATCTTGACGAATCAACTCCCTGGGATTAAAAAGATGGCACTTTTGAAGGAGATACTGCCTTTGATAGACGTACAGTTAACCGTTTACCTCTTTTTCCGAAGCTGCACGTAAATGTCGTGTCGAAAACGGAACATCGAAAACCGTTTTGTGGAAAATTCCGACGCCCGGGAAAGTCTCGCGGACGTGCAATATCGTTATCAAAATGGCACCGACGAATCTCAAGAATGCCGAGAAAATGTGTTTAATGCGCGAAATGAAAACCCGAACATGTCATTAACTGTATATCAATCAAAGAGTTTTCTCAGAACATTAGAGTAGCTCCTCGTTGTCGTCGACGACACCGTACATCTGCGGCCTTCGTTCTTGTAGCTGCCTCTGAATCTCCTGCTGCTTTCGTTGCTGCAAAAGAGCGATGCTGGCAGCCTTGTAATTGATCGGCCCGTATGAACGGTAATCTACGTCAGCGTAGTCCAGGTCCGAAAATTCGGGTTTGAAAGGCTGCGTCCCATGAAATACAAGAAGTGCATTTAGTAATGAAACAGAGACATGGCAAATCCTCTTCCAAATTCAAGAAGCAGAGACGTAAAAATGACGGAAATTATTGTCGAATGTTGCAAATTACATTACACTCAGTAAAAAAATATCTTCGTTAAAAACAAATTTTTCATAATAAAAATATTTTGTTATAAACAAATTTTTGACAAATATGTTTGAAACTGTGTTAGGACACAGTAGATCACAAATTTTGTAATTTTGCGACATACTTTTCCCCCTCGCGGTATAGTCGACCGCTTTATCGCGTCATAAAGAGCTCGAATCGGACAGTTTGTTTTTTGCGACTGAATAATCGAAGCCGTCGATGCGAGGGCGGCCGCTAGGTCGAATGCGAATAACTTTTGTCTGATATAATGCGCCCGGCAATACGCGACTATTTGAGACATTCGATATTCGTTACATTTTTCGTCAATGTTTGTAATCCGGCGCGGCGAAATTCGCCGCCAGAATGTCACAGATGTTAAATTAAAATTACAGGTCGGCGCGTCCCGTTATGCCGCCATGATTTTTATTGAATTGCTTACGTTCCCGAATGCTTGAAATTTTATTAGATCGCGGTTTCGGCTTTAATGAAAAATTTCCGTCGAGACGTGCAAAAAATTGCAAAAAGCCGATCGGTTATGATTAATTAACATTTTTCCCGTCATCCGACGCCTCGGTTAAGTTTTGCGCATTTCGGCGACTCTCGTCAGGCCACTCGATTCAGGCAAATTCAATAATGAACTGCTACGCGGGTAATAGCAGTTTTTCGGAGGCCGATTTGAAAAAAATCGCGACGGCGTTGCGCGACGCCTTTGTCAGGGATGTATTTGATTTCAGCCGATAAAAAAGAGCGGATATTGGATCCTACGCGAATTTATTCATATATTTTGATCTTGGCCTGCTTTTTATCGCGCGTCGGGGAACGATTTGCGTTTTTTATCCCCCATATATCTATTGCATATTAATTTGCGTATTCCGCGGAGACAATAAACGTCCGACTTGGCGCGTTGTAAAAGCGCGGGGTTAATATTTATTAGGCTGAGACCAGGCGCGCTTTTTTCGTCCACGCGATAGTAAAATTTGCAAAACGCCGACCGATGGGCAATTTAGGCCGCCCGATGTTTCATCTTTATTCATCTTCGGCCAATATTTTTTTATATTGGATAAAATGAAAAAGAGCTACGGCGGGAAATATGGAATATCCGAGTGAAACTGGACAGAGACTTTTTACATTTTATATCCGCCTGTAATAAGCTATCCTCTCGTTTACGTATGTTCCATTTTGCAAACGAATTTCATTGTTTACGCACTCGAATTTAATTTATTGACGAAAAATCAAGGAAAGACGGCGGAAACGAGTTTCGTCATCGATTCGCGTATGAGGTCGCTTTAATCCGAACGATTAATGAGCACTTTGGCATTGCGCGGAATAAGAACGGTATTAATGAGGGTGAAGTTGTTGAAAGAGCCGTACTCGATAACAAACAGTTGTCACGATCGTGCCGTCAAGCTTGTTTCATAAAAAGAATAATGGGTTGGAAGTATTTCGTTATTGAATTTCCGGGTACAAATGAACAAACAAAATAAAAGAGGCGCGACGAGTCTGGTTCGTCTGTGCACGCTCAAGTGACTACTTAGAGAGGTATTGATGCTTTAAGTCAAAGGCGGACACAAAAGAACGAGATAAGGAAAATAAATAAGTACGACGCTGCAAACGCAACGCCGAGCTTACGTAAAATAACATCTTTGCTGGAAATGCCGAAATAATCGGTTAAAGTCGGCTCGCTAATTGTCTAAAATGCTGAGCAAGTAAGTCGGGACATACGCCATCTTTACGTCTCTCACATCAGATTTATTGGATGGATACAGGAGAATGTTGAGATGCGCGAAATAATATTTAAAAATGTGTCACAAGATCCTCGCGCAATTTCGCTCTCAATTTATTATTTCGCTATATACTTTATGCTTTACGTTATGATTTGCTTTCTTCCATTTTCTAATTTTCAATATGAAAGGACACCTGATTCTAAATACAAAATTTATGATTGCACATGTACACTTTCATCTACGAAGGTCTACAGAAATTGAAGAAAAGTATCACACTGTTTTTAGACATGATTGAGGGCAAATATTTTTCTGTACATGCAATATATTTGAAGTTACATAGCTTTTGAATTGGAAGAAACATTGGATTTTCGTCTGTTTGCTATGTAAAAGTTCAAGGACTTTATTTGATTTCTGCTACAAAATTCGGAGGATTTTTCCTAGGCGCTTGTTTGATTATGAACCATTTCCGGAAGACGAATTTCGACGGAAGGAGATGTTTGCCGGTGACAAGTTGCCCGTGTAATTGTATTATTGTAGGTACAGTGTAGACATAACGTCTTGAATAACGTATGAATAAAGGAAGAAATTTTGAAAGAATACTTAAACCTCAGTTGAAAAGTTTGTGCTTAAGATACTGTTAGTTTTCACAATTAACACAAAACCCATAATTAGTGGTACACCAAAGCGCGACAAAACGTTATAAACGAACCCCAAGTTAACGACACACAAGAAAACCAAAAGCCAACCAAACGAAGTAAAAAAACCAAGCTTTAAAATATAAACAGATCAGTTAAGTGGTACTTGATTACTGTCAAGAAATTTTACAAAACTCATTCATTGAATCCTCAAATTAACTTTTTTTAAATATCATGAACCATTGTGTAAAAAATAACATCTCGCATAATAAGAATTAGTATGACAAAAGTATGGCAGGCAGCTGACAAACAGTTAGGCAAGGATTGGGCAATAAGGTGGTGAAGTCTTGTCAGGATTGCCATAGGGCGCCCAACGTGGGCCATGCAGTACGATCTCCGCCGCCAGCTGTCGCCACGACGCAACCATTTCCCGCAAGTCAACTGCCTGCACAAGGATACAAGTCCAACGTAGCAACTTTAGGTGGTACTATCGATGACATACTGTTGCCATACATTCGCCAACCATGCGCCATACTTTCACCACCAATATCGTGTTCATACATTCCCACATTTCTACCAAATTGCGAAAGTATGGCGCAAAACTGGCGAAGCTGTATGTTTCCTATTCCTTTTGATTCCACTGATTTTTATTCAGTGTCTCTTTGACTTTTCTATTCCTATGCTATCCAGCCATCGTTGAAAGTCATCACAGTTCCTTTCATACATTCTTAATCGATTACTGACCACTTAATTGACTGTCAATGCAAAACCAACCATCCCAATCCCCACCACCGATCTTCTCGGTCCGCATTCCTTCACCAGGTGGCGTTCTACCCCACCACCAACCTCTTGTCGTCCACCTCCATTCTCCTGACGTCAGAATTCCAAGACCACCACTTCGAATTCCAACCCCAGAAACTACCTCTCCCCTTTCCCTACCTTCAGACGTCGATCTCCTGACCAACGTCCCGGAAGTGCAGTTCGGCGTACTGCGCGATAGATGGCGTGGACGTCGGCTTGCTGTCCCTGCTCGAACTGTTGCTTTTGGAACTCTTGTTCCTGGATTTACCGAGCGAGTGGTCCGGGTAGTGGGGCCCGTTGGTGCTGGCGCCATTATAGCGACCCTGGCTGCGGTGCTGTGGCGCCACCTGGTGGAACTCCTGCGGACACTCGGCGATCGCGTCCTCGTAGTAATGCGGGTACGAGATCTTGAAGCTCTCAGGGATGCCGAGCTCCTGGTCCACCAGGTCGCAATGCAGGGGCTCGTTGGGTTGGCGCCGACGCTGCTTCTGGTGTTTGCGGTCGTTCCGCTCGTGTTTCCGGTGCTTCCGCCGCTCGTTGCGCCTGGCGCCACCTGGACGGTTGCGCCCGGAACGCTCATAGGTGGAGCTGTCGTCGGCGCAATCCTGCACGAGCGAGAGCAGCGTCGGGCCGTCGCCGTCGTGCGCATGCGCAAGCATGTTGGCGCGCAACTGGTGGTTGTTCGCGGACTGCACGAAGGACGTCTGTAGGGGACTCACAACGGACGAGGAGTGGTACAGGGTTCGGGTTAGTGGCAGTGTTAGTTGGCTCGAACTGTTGCTTGGCATCGGGTAACCATACTGTTGCATCTCTTGCTGCTGCTGTTGCTGGTGTTGCTGCTGGTAGTGCTCTTTGTAGTCGCAGATACTATTGGTCTGCAACAGGAGGGGTTAGTCATGGCCAGAGGTTAGAAGAAAGAAGGTTAATTCATTAGAGGTTACTGGGAGTCGGAGAGACGTTAGTCGTTCTGCAAGCTGTTAGTCTACGATAGATTGTATATGGTTGGTCAATCTTGGAAGATTGTGTTAGACTCGGAAAGTCGACTCCTCAAAGTGCAATTCAGTTACCATAGATAGGTTGAAGATAGTAGAATTGATATGCTTTGCAGCAGGAACAATCTATTGCAAACTGATTCAAAGCTATCGAATGATTGGTGAATTCCTCAACTGAGAAAACGGCTCGAAGAACTCGCAACGTTTTTAAGGATTTGACGTTAAAGAAAATTTTGGGAATTTCTCATTTGAGAACGAGGATTCAACAAAAAGTGCTATCTAATGCTTACGTAGCCTCGTAGTAGTCTATCTTAACTTATCTGATCGAATAATGAATCTGCAATAAACAACTCTAAACAACGTAATGATATCTTTCAGAAGAGATGGTGTTGGATCTCTCAAATAAAATTTACACGAGATATTAAATTAGACTTAGCGATAAAACGTCGCAACGTATAATCCAATTCAGACTTGACGTAGATAGTAAATTTTATTTATCTTCCGATCTGGCGTTAAATATGATGACAAATTTCACGTCAAGGCAGATTGCAGCTGACGAATTTTCATTCGTTAGATGCGATACCATTGTCGACGTCGGATCTTACATTACTTCTACTTCAAAGTTCATGACGCAGATTTGAAGTTTGATTCAAACTCGATATAACAAGTTCATTTTCGATTCGGTTCAACAAGTTATGCTCCAATATTGGTTACAACTGATCCGCGAGTAATGTATTTTAGTTGTCGAATTTTAATAGCGATAGCTTGCCTCGAACTGTCTCGACGAAACTGTTGCGAGTCCACGAAAAATATGTACACATTGAGGACTGATAACTTTGAACCATTCGTTATCGACCAGCGTCATTAAGATTTTGTAGTCGGACGGAAACGACATTGTTAATTACCACGAAATCTGGTACATCTGGATCAGCGGAATGGGGGCCACTTGTTTCTAAACACAGAGCGAGCCGGATGCATTAACCAGATAAGCATGATAAGAAAGTGGAGCAGGCAGACGGACGATTAATTAAGGTGATGTTAAGCGTTCAAGTGGATCAAGCGTTGGCGTAAAAAGTTGTAATTCAAGAGAGACTTACTTGGCTGGACAAACATGCGAGGCTCACGTCCACGTGTTTGCGCATAGCTTCAAGAAGGGTGGATGGGGCACGAGATCACGTGACGGATGACTCTGGAGGAACGAGGGGGACGGGGACCGGGGTTGTGGCAAGTTAAGGGCTCGATAGGGCGTGATACTTTTTAATGTCAATTAAGACTCGAGCGAGGCTCAGGTGCATCCTATCGTTCCAACACTCGCTAACATATCGGGACCGATTATCGCCAAGGTCGATCTTCCGCGCTTATCTGCAAACACAGTAGTGTTCCTGCGTCATTACACTTCGAAAGATTAGATTAAGGGTGCATATTGTTGCATTTCCTATATTTCGTGATCTAGTCTACAATTTCAACTCATCTCATCTTTCGAATTCACAAACATTTTTCAGGTGGTAGCTTTGCTGTAAGGTTGTTTTACTAAAGCAATGGTATTCCTAAATTAAGTACAACAAATAGTTGCAAACAGGACTTATCATTTATATCTGAAGTAATTCTGATTGATTGTTTCGATACAGTGACCGATACCATCAAACGGATGTAAAATTACCAGGGAGTTTACATAATATAGTTTACTTTGAGAGCCGATGACCTAAGGGTCAAACTCGCCAGCGCCGTCTATAGGCAAACACTACGTAAACGAAGTTTCAATTGGTGGTTTGCCAAAGTCTGATGATTTGATATGTACAATTCATTAGAATTAATTGCAGGGCGAAAACAACGTTAAACTAAATCAGCAGCAACTTCTCAACAGTTATTTATAAAACTACGTTATCTGTAAAGTTAGTTTCAATCGATGGTTATTCTTTTGTTATTTATTGAAGTTTATTATGAGAGGTCGATGAGAAGTTTGTACAACGAACGCAATGTGTATTTACTACCATTCACGTATCTTGGATTTCTGATCTTAACGTTTATCTGTTACAGACAAAAAGTTATAAACAAAATAAAAAAATTCATATCAACTACGGGAAAATAAATAGATCAAACGTAGAGCTCGTAGAAAACATACAAAGAAGAAGTGAATCACAACATAAAATGCGACTGAATTTACTATAACTTTTAAGAAAGTATAAAAGTAATTTTAGGAACACATAAAATTTAAGAGCTTCCTCAATAAATTATTAAACGAGAGACTTTACGACTGCTATATGAACTTTTCAGCAGTAAAATATCCTTAAAAGTTTATTTACAAAACTATTGCTCGGTGTTCCTAAAATCTCAACCTACATCTCTCCTTCTGGAACCAAGAATGAAAGCAAGAAGCATAATCTTTCTCCACAACCAATCAATAACTCAGGTATCATCTTATTTTCCTATCCTTAATTCTTTCCTTCCCAACTCCCTTTGCCTGACCACTTTTCCTATTAATCTCTCACACTGTTTCGTCAGTTCAACACTGAACCCCTTCTCTCTGAATGAATGCAACGGCCGCCCGGACCAAGAGGGTGGCACTGCGGTCGCAATATTGGCGAGTGTCGGAACGCGGAGGATCTCGACGATTGATGACTATTAGTGGGCAACAAACCTCGGCCTTAGCGTTAGTACTGGCATTGCAGGTGGCGCTTTGCTCTGGAAATATGGACAGGGGTACGTTTTGGTACGTGTGTTTCGAGGGGTCGCTGCTTTTCCGCGGGTTCCTCGGTGCTGGCACAGGTGGCGCCTCGCTCTGCTTCTGTTCGGCGCCACTGGTGGCGCTCTCGTCGCCCTTCTGGTGGGGGCACGCGCTTTTGCAGATCGGGATCGCGTAAAGCTTGATGCTGCGCAACGACGACACCGGTGGCACCACTGTCTCGGCCTTGTGGCGGCGACACAGTCGCAGCGAATAGAATCGCGAGTGCTTGTACTTGCGTCGCCGGGGTTTCAAGCTGTTGTACTTGGGCTCCGGGGAATTGTTCCGGGGCATATTGTTCTCGGCGTAGTGCGGCCCCAGGTGACTCCGGGTCGACTCATAGCCCGAGCTTGCGTAACCGCAGGGGCTGGCCGGTCGCGAGGAACTGGCCGAGCTGGTGGTCGAATGCAACGTGCCATGCAAAGCCGAAACTCGGGCAAACTTAGGAGATACCAACTAAAACATAGGGCAGTCGGTGTGTGTGCGTGTAGCAGGCTGGGGACGGCGCTGATGATATTTAGTTATATATTTAGATAGACGTATATATCTTTCAAGACATCGCGGAGTAGAAATCGAGGAAACGCCTGCAAAACGTTAACCACATGTTTATGTTTAATAAATTAAATCCAACCGAATCTGTCGTTAGCCAACATGGCGGTAGAGGTGATTTGGATAAAATTGGAATATTCCAATTTGAATATTCGCCAAATTGGAACAAACTGTACTAAGCATTGGAAATTTACAATTTGAAGGACTAAGCGCTAAATTGGAACTTGAAATTTTGAAGTTTGAATTGGAATTTTACCATTTGATGAAATTGATACTAAATTGGAACTTCTGAGTGTTAAGGCTCTGGTTGGTTTGAATTGGAAAATTACAATATCAATGGACCATAAGACTAATTTTGAAACAGAAATGTGCACGTAGGATTACTCTTCGCAGGACAGCATTACAAGCCGTAGAGCATCGCATAACCAAAACAATCTCGGTTTATTTTGCTAGTTTTCTGTATTTACACATCTCTCCTTCAGAATATCAACCGAACATGGTTTTGGTTTTTGGTCCCATGTACCAAAAAAAACGATATTATATTTTGACTATATCCCAAGGTTAATCCCGCGATAACAACAGATCATTTTACATACATAGTCCTGAAACATCGTACATCAATTGTTTAATATATACGTCTACCTATATCTGCGTACGTTCACGACTAAACACAGATGGCAAATAAGCGGCTGAGTTAAAAAACGGCGTGGTCGAAGGTTGCCCCTGCGAAATGGCCCGGCAAGATTTGAATTCGGTGCCCGAATGGACTCTTCTAGCTGCGAATCCACGCGTAAACCAGCCCAAGCGAGTGTTTCGAAATGTCGATCGTCGGGCCTCGCCCTCGCCCGCTGATTGCGCTCCGGGGGAAAAAATTCAGCAGCGCCATCTACGGGTATATAGGCAGTAAAACGCATTTCCGTCGGGTCTTGAAAATTTCAAAACGATAACGACATCGTAAGGATCGCGTTTACGATGGGCGATAAAAATTCTCATTTTGCTCGTCGAAAAACGCGGCGGCCGGGAAAGGGCGAACGGAAAAGAAACGCGCGCGAACAAGGGACGCGGCAAAATGAAACGCGACGAATCGACGCTGACGTTGATTTCCGTCGCCGGTGTAATTTGCGTTACAATTCAGCCGGCTTTTACATTGAGTGCCGTCTTATTAGGTAATTCAATTTAACACCACTCGAATGTAGTCTAATGACGTTCGTCATGAGCGGGCGGGTAGAGTCGCGGAGTGAGGGGAGGGAGTCGGATCGAGTCTTGGCGGTGGGGGAAGGCGGGGCCGCGATTCGTTTCATATCCGCGAATGCACGCAACCTTCGTCCACGCACTAATAAGTTAATTGGCCCGAATGAGTGACAACTTGATTAAACGGCGAGCTACGTGGCCATTACGCGAGCGGCTCTTCATCGATTGCGCCTCGCTCTGCCGAGGAAATTCAATCTGCGCTGCAGAACTCACCGGGAATCGAATGATTCGCAAGTGCAAATGGCATTTTCCCCCGTGTCCCGCAACTTTTGCCAAGGCGTTCGGGGAGATAAGATTTTGGAAAGTGGCTGTTGATGCGTCCGAAGGTGGCGCGACTTCCCAGGGATTAAATCATTGGGGTGGAACAGGCGGAATTAGGATTCTTTGGCTTTTTTGGACTTTCATCCTGGGAGATTAATTGTCGAGGTGCTTGAAGAAAGTTGCAATAAAATTTACCATACTTTGTGGTAATAATGCTGTAGTAAACCCAGAAGAGGGCGATCAAGGGAGAAACTTTATAGGTTGTTTTCACTAATTTATCTCGTACATGATAAAAAATCTTGTAGTTTCAAGGTATCAAAACATGTTTGCAGTGCCGAAGTAAAATTACCATAAAGCAGGGTAACGTTTACTACAACTTTTATGTGATGTCAGGGTTGTTTGATGGCAAGAATAAATTTTCTGGGGAAGAGGTTCCTGGGAATGGAGGCTGTCGAAATTTGGGCATAAACAACGTTTAAACGGAGGATTGCGAGCGATTGCAGTGGAAGCACGCGTGAGGAGTGTTTCGCATGGAATTCGAAGTTCGCCCGGGCTCCCACGCTAGACGGAATATTCGAGATCCGGCGTGCGACGCAAATAAAACTTATTGTCAGCAGAATTAACGTTATCAAGTGCCGGCGCGAGGCGGAACGCAAATCCTTACGGCATCAGATTGAGTTCACCATTCACGGCAGTCCTACGAATTAATTAGGTTATTTAAGGCACGGGCGACGGGTAATAGCTTTTTTACTGTATATAAGCATTCGGACACGTTCGGAATGCTCAAGCGTTCCGAGCAGATTTGCTAATGAAACTACGAAATTTATTTGCGTTAATGTGAACGTTCGTGTAATGACGTTTTGGGGAAATAGTGAATTAAAATAACGTTAAACGAGATTCTTGATGACTTTGAAGTCGTTTATGGTTGCCTTCAGGATTAAAATAAAAATTTCGGAAGAGATCTAATCTCTTGTAAAAAAAACGTTTTGTGGCCGTATTTAGATCTAAACCTGATTATAAAATATCTCATTCAAATTGTCTTTTTACCCTGGGATGTGAGTTATTTAAAAAGTCTGTAAAATCAGACTTTGAATTTGAATTTCAACATAAATTTAAAACAATTATGTAAAAGAAAAATCTTGTTGAGAACCAGACAAATGATTGAGTGAAGATTAAAATATTATGTAAATGTATAGCTAGTCTTTCGGGGTTTCCAAAAATAAGCAACCTAATTTTATTTCACTTTGCTAAATTATTTATTTCCAGCAACTAAATTATTTCGTTTAAATCGCAAGAATTCCAAACTGGTATTGAACTCCATCAATGATGCAATAAACTAGATGACAGAATGTTTAAACTGAATCTATGTTTTTTATCAATATTTGATTTAAACAGCAACCTTGTTGTAATGCACTCTTTAACGAAGTATAAAATTTACATTCTAAATATGAGATCACAAGTGAATATTTATGTATCTCTAATAAAAATGTACACATCGTTACTAAATTTATCTTGAATATTTATTTATTTGTTTTTAATAAATCCGTTTTTCCTGTGCACTGTATCGATTTCAGATATAAAGTGACCCCCAGAAGTAACGGATGTAGTAGAAAAAAGGATTTGCGCGAAATATAAAAATGTGAAAAAATTACTCAAAATAATGACACCGAACCGCACATGCAATATTTTATGGTTTTCTCGAACGCTTCCGAAGGTAATGTCCGGATGATAAGCTCCAATAACTATGTTTCATGGTAAACGTGTAATTGAAGTTCCTATCAGTGGTTATGTCAACTGTTTTGCATGATATTACTAATTATTATTTAATACCCGGAGTGCGTTTGCGGCGTTATCACCGGCAAGATCGAAAATGCGGTAACAAAGACAAATCACGTGTATCACGCTAGTGAACGCGAAGCGCTGTTATAAATTTACGAAATAAATAGGTGTTGCTTACACGACTGATTTAGAGTCGAATAACTTCATTGTAATTCAGTAATGGACGGTCACGCAATGCGTCAATTCCGCGAATGATAATTCAATAAAAAGCGACCGAAAAAAAGCGCCCGGGCTGTTCGGCCGAATTCTCGTTACTTTGACGACTGGTCGGCCTTTTTATGACCAGTGGTCTGTTCCCGTTGAAATTATAGGGCAGCTGTTTTTGCATTGTTTGGAATTGAATGTTTATGTGTTTCAACTCAAAAGAAGTATCAACGACAATTTGGCGGTACAATCTAAATCTGCCGGCTGAAAAAGTGATAGAAGATTGACCCAGAAAAAAATGTAATTCCGGTGAATAGAAGTAGAGTTCCTGTTTTTAAGTCAGACATTGTGAAAAACAAAATTTCTTTGCTAACTTTAGTTCGTTAAAGTTAGTAGGTTCTAGTAAAGTATTAACAATTATTTACAATATTTACAACAATTATTTTCAACAATTATTTGAAAAAAATTGTTGTAAACAATTATTGTAAACAATAATTGCTGTAAATAATTATTTACAACAATTATTTTCAACAATTATTTACAACAATTATTTTCAACAATTATTTACAACAATTATTTTCAACAATTATTTACAACAATTATTTTTAGTATTAACAATTACTATTATGGCGATAAAATTGAGTTTTAGCCAAATGGCTATTATTAGGCATTAAGTTTACGATATTTGATTGTCAAAAAATGTGATTGTTCCCTAAAACACAAAAAAACTTGGACATTATAGAAACTAGTATATTGTAGAAAATCTTTACTGTTCATACACGACTTCAAACTATTTCCAGATATTTGTTTCGAATTGCTCCCATCTGACACATCACTCAAAATCACTCAACATTTACTAACCATTACTGATTCATCAGTCATTCCCTAGCCAATCAGCTAATACCCTCCACAGAAACCTCTCTATCTCTATCGTTTTACAAATTACAAACCCACCCATGTAAACCCATGAATGGAGGAAAAATGTTGGTGCTGAACTAACATATTTTTGTTTTGCTTTCACATATATTGGAGATGTTGAATTTAGTGTGTTGAACTTTGTATGCGTGATCAAATGAAAGTGCGATAGTAAATTTCAAGTACATATATTGGTTAGTTTTCCACCATCTGTTAAGAAATTACCATTTTATTTATGTATAAATAAAAAATACTTTACATTTTTCAAATAGACCATTTATTTACTTAATACTGAAAATACAAATTTAATTTTATATACAATACACGCTTTTATTTTTGTCCAAAAACAAAGTTGTATGTTTTATCAACACCTTGATATTAGTATTGAGTTCGATGCATAATTAGAATGTGATAAATGTTAAAGTAGTTGATCCTTATCCCTCTCCCCCAGAATTTTTATTAACTTAAATACGTTCTAAATTGTTCTAGCTTAGGTGCGTGCAATAAAGTAAGGCACTAAACATAGAAAATAACGGAGAAATTCTGATTAAAATAACGACGAAAGTTAATTGCCTAAATAACGATCTGTCGTAGTCGATTAACAAATTCAGAGATTTTATAAAAAAATGACATATATAAGTGGGTGAAAATCAATTACGTTAATTTTGGAAGTGTGAGGAATAGTTCTGTAAGAAAAAAAAACTTATCACTGAATTATTTATTGAACAAGGAGTAACAACATTGAAGGAGCAAAATTTTTTAATAATGAATGAAAGCAAAAAACTGTAGCAAAATAACTTTTCACGAGACAAAATAAAACAAAATAACGAAATCTGAGATAAACACCGTTTAAGATGTTTATAAATATCTATATTTTCAAGTTTATAAAGAAGAAAATTCCTTTGACAAAATGTTTCCCTTTATTCTAATTAATACTAAACGATATTTGAAAGCTTGAAGAATGGCAAAAATATAGCATCATTGCAATAATATTTTTCTTTGCGACCTAAATTTATGACCCTTCTCGGAAGAACTACCTTAAATGATGTGCGACTTGATATTGATTCAACATGAAACGATTTGTCATATGAAATGCTGTTACCTTAACCTATATTTTATCCAATATCTTATCAAATAAGTTTCCTATTTATTAAGACTTTTTCCTTTTTCCCGTCTACACGGAAAAAAATGTTATAAGAATGTATGCGGTTTCTAACGGACAGACGTCTAAATTTACATGAATAATAAATATTTCCTATAAGTATTTGATAGTTTCTAATAGTTTTTATACGTATTTTTCAAAAGGGTGGTAACAGTGAGGTTAATGTAGCCGAAAATTGATGTCTGTGACGGTACACATGAGGCAAAAAACTTTTTTTGGTTAGTTTGTCAATATTATTGGGCTGAATCAGTCGTCCAATTTGTACAGCTTCCAAATCTACTTATCTTTTCCTAAGTCACAAAAATTTTATGTATGAAAAATATTATCTCTGGTATAAATGAAAATATATTTATATATTTTATTTTCAATATATTTTGAATATATTGTTAATATGTTTACGGCAAATGTATGGCTAACATAATGCAACTGTTTCTTTTTACAAGAGATGGCTTCAAGTTATTGTTCTCTCCATCTGAACTAAAACGCAAAAAAACAATAAGAATCACGTCACAAGTAGCGGCTGAGGTTATTTTCATGAACCCAACCGTTTGCATGCAAATGCTTTCTTATAGCACACGAGATATGTTTCATCTTTATTAAGTATTCTTTACATAAATAATTTATTCTTTAGTAGTATTTTTTATTAAACAATCAGGAACATTTGTTCTATTTTAAAAGAAAATTGTATATATTGAGACGTTCAATCGTCCCTCACAACAACCCTCGCGGATGAGTCCCGAGAGAATTTTTGGGACATTCTCGGGACATTCTCGGGACGTTCTCGGGACACGTATATTTTGTAGAATTAGATCAAGAAAGCCATAACATTGTTAA
>JABFPB010003143.1:0-17856 GCA_022817645.1 Ceratoteleas bidentatus | reverse complement strand
ATTTTTTTTTCAAAATATTAACTTTCCAAGAACTTGGTGGAAAAATCTAAATTTCCAAAAATACAAAAAAAGAGCAAAACGAAGAGGTGGTACACGAAAGTATTTTGAAATATCATCAAAAGATGGATTAATCGCACCGAGAAAAGGCAATAACAATAGAAACCATTTGAATAGCTACCAGCATTATTTAATTAGTTCTGACAGTCACCTAAAATGGCGAAATTCTTCTGATCGAGATTCCACAATTTCAATACTGAAGTTTTGCGATTGAATATTGCGTTCCTAGATGTGATTGCGCTGAAATCGCCCGTGTAATTTCGAATACTAAAACGTTCTAAAATAACATCAAAGGCATGAATGTGAATGCTTTTGTTTACAAGCCACGGTTCACTAATTAATGCAAAATTATTATTTCAATCTAAACAAAATGTGACATTCAAAGCATTGGTGACATTGCCAATTTACTAACAAATCAGTCTAAATAATAAAATTAAATAATAAAATTTAAATAATAAAATTTAAATAATAAATAATAAAATTTTACTACTTAAAATTTCACCTAGTGTGATTGCGTAATTTTTAATTAATTTTTTATTTCATTTTTAATTATATTCTTATCACTGAGTATTAAATATAGTTTTAATTGCATTTATTTCAATTTTAATGAGTTTTAATTTTGATACTCTCAATTCTTATTTAAAATATTTTTTGCTTATATTAAGTATTGCTTATTTAATATATTTTTATTATTTTTATTATTTTGTTTTTATTATTATTAATACTAATAATTATTATTATTAAAATGGAAAAAAATAAAATTTTCAAATCAAATTAACTTATAATTTTTTACCTCAATGTTTTTGACCGAAATCTAATTCGCTGAGTGTAAGATTATAAATTAATTAAATTGTACAATTAATTATTTCAGACCTTTATTTAACAATAATTTAAGACAATACTTTAGACTGACTTTAGACGACAACTTATGTCGAACATACAGATTCATCTTTTAAAATGTAACTCTGAATTGTCTGTTGTCTCTGACGTCACACGTGCAATTTACTTTAATGTAAATGGACAGTTGAGCTTTAGCTTATTGACTGCTCAAAAAAAAAAAAAAAAATCCACCACCTTTCCTGTATCTTAACTGAATAGCTGCATTTTATTTCCAATTGCACTGTCTCGACCTGACTTTCACCTTTACAGAAATATTTTTACTAACAATTTATTGATGCAGTCAAAATATTAATTTACTGCTACGAACAAAATAACAGTTTTATAAGTCTGCAAGATTAAAATATTAACATTCGCGCTCTAGTTTTTCACAATGAAAATAACCGACAAATATAATTGAATTACTGAAAATGCAGATGAATTCAAACAATGCGAACAACACACTGTGTTTTATCAAATTTAATTAGCTATGAATCAGAAATCTCATGAATTCCAACACTGGATAAAAAAGCTTCGGGATAGCATTAAACATCGGGTAGACGTTTTTAAGATATTGTATTGTGAAACACATGAAATGAACATTTAGTTGAAGCGGTTTTCGTGGGGAGTAACGAACTCTACATCTCATCAAATATATATATTAGTAGTGTGTAACGTTGATACACCGTTATACAATTTTGAAACATCGAACAAAAAGTATTGGTTCGATTTGTAACAAACTGTAAACCGTGCAGAATAAAAAAAACTACTAAATTAATTTTTTTCGAATAATTCTGTTATGAGATTTTTCTTGTCTAAAATTAACGTCTAAAATTATTCATCAACTTCAATCAAACTAGGGAAAATATAATGAGAAAAATATTCTATCAAAAGTTCCTAGAATTCCAGCGAATTCTTAGTTACTTAAAATAGTTTCGTTAGTTTTGTTAGTTTAATTCAAAATAGGGTCTTAAAATAGTTTCGTTAGTTTTGTTAGTTTCGTTAGTTTTGTTAGTTTTGTTAGTTTTGTTAGTTTCGTTAGTTTCGTTAAATTTGTTAGTTTCGTTAGTTTTGTTAGTTTCGTTAGTTTTGTTAGTTTCGTTAGTTTTGTTAGTTTCATTAAAAATAGGGTTTTAAAATAGTTTCGTTAGTTTTGTTAGTTTCTTTAGTTCTGTTAGTTTTGTTAGTTTCGTTAGTTTTGTTAGTTTTGTTAGTTTCGTTAGTTTCATTAAATTTGTTAGTTTTGTTAGTTTCGTTAGTTTCGTTAATTTTGTTAGTTTTGTTAGTTTTGTTAGTTTCGTTAGTTTTTGCACTAATAAAAGTACAAATCATCCAACACTGAAAACCAATAAAAACCAACTTTGCCTATCTCGACCAAAATTCTCCCATCCGCCATTTACACCCAACTCCGGATTTCGCTCCCAGAAATTAATTCGCGTCCGATTAATCGAAACAACCGTCAATCAGTCAACTTTTCAGGCTTTCGGGGCCCAAGAATGAAACCGCAGTGGCCGGGAACGCTGAAATGATCCAATGACCTTTTAAGTGGTCTTATTAGCGAGTCGTGAATTATCGCCTGCAGAAATTCGCATGCAAACTGGTCGCCCGTACGAGTCCGGCTCGGGCTCTATTTGCATTTCACGACTTTGTTTTAGATCGTTTGACGCGTTCAATTGAGTAAGCCCGGCCATTAATTCGAGGCGGATTTCAATTTCGCATTAAGGCCCGCGGTGGCCAATAATTCGATTGCCGCAATCTTCGCGATATGCGTTCGCAAAATATCGGCAAAATAACGCCGTTTTTTCGCCGGTCGCCGAGTTTCTCCGTTTCTCGCCCGGATCGTCGTTTTTCGCCTTGCATGGGGGGTGAGCGGATATCCGCTGAACTACATTAATTTTCATCTTGCCGTTATTGATTGAAAATTGTAGCGCCGCGTTATTCATTATTCGTTCGACTTCGCTCGTCGCGTGTTTAATATAAAGCGAAATTATACCAAATTGCAGGACGATAATCCGCGGCGCGTAAAGCGCATGCAAATGCGCGCAAAAATTTGCCGCAAAAATCGATGCGAGTTTGCAAATAGATTAATTAATAATAACACCTTGGCGGAAATTACGAGCTTATTTGCATGCGGTTATGAGTATGGGAAGGGTGCTCCGAGACATATGGTCTCGTTGAATAATTACACGATGGCAAGGAAAAATGCTATCGATAAGACGGTTAGGAAGGTGTAAGTTGGGTCTATGTTGAAGCGGTCGTTGAAAACCGTTTTAATTTAATTGTTTTCTATTTTTAATAGATACTAACCGATTCGGACGGCAAACTGAATGAAAAGTTGTTAGAACAACCGGTTTTTTACGACAACCGAATGAAAAGTTGTTAAAACAACCGATTTTTTACGACAACCGAATGAAAAGTTGTTAAAACAACCGATTTTTTACGACAACCGAATGAAAAGTTGTTAAAACAACCGATTTTTTACGACAACCGAATGAAAAGTTGTTAAAACAACCGATTTTTTACGACAACCGAATGAAAAGTTGTTAAAACAACCGATTTTTCACGACAACCGAATGAAAAGTTGTTAAAACAACTTTTCATTCGATTGTCCCTTAACTTCGGAGTTTAGGGACAATCGAATCAAAAGTTGTTTTGATTCGATTGTCCTAAATTATCCTAAACTTCGAAGTTTAGAAACAATCAAATCTTCGAAGGTTAGGGACAATCAAATCTTCGAAGTTTAGAGACAATCAAATCTTCGAAGTTTAGGGACAATCGAATCTGACCCTAAACTTAAGAGTTTAGGGACAATCGAATCTGCCCCTCATCTTCGGAGTTTAGGGACAATCGAAACAAAAGTTGTTTTTGATTCGATTGTCTTAAATTGTCCTAAACCCCAAACTTTAGGGACGATCGAAAAAAATTTTGATTCGATTGTCCCTAAACTCCGAAGTTTAGGGACAATCGAATCAAAAATTGTTTTAACACATTGTTTAAAAAGTCATTGAAATCCGTATTGATGATGTAATTGTTTTCTATCTCTGACAGATAATAACCGATTCGGACGATAAAACCGTAGTTTAGGGACAATCGAATCAAAAGTTGTTTTTACAAATTGTTCAAAAATATTATCGGACACTTCTTTCCTTATTCAAGTCGAAAGAGTTAAAAAACGAACGAAACTGATACAACCTTGTTAGGCGCGAAATTGTCCGCAAACGGTTTAGCCGATTTGGGCTTGCAAGTATTTATCTTTTCTTGGAAAATATAGAAAACATTGATAGCATTCTGAAAAGACGTTTTCTTGAACTTCGAACGGATTGTTTGGAAGTCGGTGAAAATGGATTACAGAAAATGTAAGCTCAAATTGATGGGATCCCATTCACAGTAATTTCAACTGTATTTTCCACATGTTCATTCTTATTTTATCGCTTCATGTTTGCATCGTTTCTCCAAATCGTTTACCCTGGAATAAAAATAACCTAATTAATTCATTAATCACGAACTTACAGATATGACATTACGGTTGCCAAGTTAATTGATCCCTGCAGTTATGAGACGCATTATATTAAAAACATTAAAATTTGAAGCAAATTAATAATTCAAAGCTAATAAAGTTTCACGTTGTATTAACAAAGTTAATTGCTGTAATAATGAGAAATGTCGATATTACATTCGGGGAACTTACCCAAAATGTTCATGTTACGACGACGTTTGCATTTCGTTCGCTATATATCTGTGGCTTCCCTCCATAACCGGTTTAGTGACATGAAACTATTTTCGAGCTGTTTAATTTAAAGTTTCAGAATCATTTTTTTATTTTATTATAGTAACTCTAATTACATGTATTTGCTGATTAAAACAATTAATTCACAACGATTGTGATGAAACAGGCATCTTAATTGTACATACTACATTTTAGTTCCGAAGCATACAAACACTGTAAACATCATTAGGATCCTCAGATACAAGACATTTCTTTACCAAAATGTCTTATATCACCTTTCGGTGAAATCTAGTAAACAAATTTCTTCACTGTAAAAACTTCTTAATTGCCGCCAAATTTCTTAAAGTAAGACACAAAGTGTCTTAAAGTTAGACTCTTAGTGTCTTAAAGTAGGACACAGAGTCTTAAAGTAAGACACGTAGTTTTCTTATAGTAAGATACAGTGTCTTAAAGTAAGACACGAAGTGTCTCAAAGTAAGACGCAGTGTCTTAAAGTAAGACACGTAGTGTCTCAAAGTAAGACACAATGTCTTAAAGTAAGACACGTAGAGTCTTAAAGTAAGTCACGTGGTGTCTTAAAGTAAGATACGTAGTATCTCAAAGTAAGACACAGTCTCTTAAAGTAAGACACAGTCTCTTAAGTAAATCGCAGTGTCTTAAAGTAAGACACCTATCTAAATCCCACGGACTGGATTAAGACGCTACTAAGTGCCTTAAAAACGTCTCCAACTTAAACCGCCAATTTTGACAGTGTTCCCGCCAAAGTCTCATCTCTGGTCTTTTTTTTGCAGAAGCGGACGTAGCTGGCATCAAGGCGCCGATAGGTTTGGCTTTCGAGTCGTACCGGCCGTCCAAATACCCGTCTGGGCCCAGGATGGTTGCGTCGACGCACAACCTCGAGGACCTGGGCTTGAGCCACCCGAGCAACACCACCGACGAGATCCGTCAGCAGCAGCAGCAGAACCACACCCTCAAACCCGCCCCGACCGCCCAAGACAAACGCAGCCGACTGAGCAATGTGATCAACAACCTGCGCAAGAAGGTCCCAGATCCGGTCAACTGCGAGCCCGGTCGCAAGGACGCAGTTGCCGAGGGTCGGACTAGCGTGGAACGCAACCTAGAGACCCTCGAGAAGTACGTCATGAGCGTGCTCAACGGGGTCATCAAGGACGAGGAGGAAGAGGAGAAGAACAAGGCCAAGGTCAGCGACCTCGAATCCAAGCTCGACCCTGACGCCAACTCCTCTATCCAGGAGCCAGAAGAGCCCAAGTCCCAGGAGGCAGACCAGGCCCTGGAGCCTGCTGAGCCGAACGAAAGTTGCTCTGAGGCTGCGGTTCTCGGCGAAGTCGCGGAAGGCAGTGCCGAGGAAAAGCCGGAGGATGGTCCTCCTCAAGGGACCCTTGAGGAGGATGCTGAGGAAAAGAAGACCCTGGGAGGCATCATCATGGACCGGCTCAGCGACCACTCCGAGAAGGCCCAGGCCCTAGCCCGGCAGGATGAGGCTCGCGCCATCAGCCGGGACATCCTGAACGACCTGGTGCAGTCGCTGGACCTCCAGGGCTTGGAGGTGGTTCAGGAGGACCAGAAGAAGGTCGCGGTTGGGACGGAGGCCCCAACGACCACCAGTCTGCACTGCAGCCTACCGTTGGACAAGGTGGCCTCGGTGCTGCAGGCCTGCCAGGAGTCCCGGGCGCAGAAGAAGGGCCCGGTTGCGGCGAGGAGCAGCAGCCACATAGTCAGACACCTGTGCCTGTACTGCGACCGCAAGTTCCTGTCGATCTCGCTGAGGCAGAGGCACATCGATAGGGTGCACCGCTCGGGGGGTGGCCGACGCTCCGAGAGAAACTCCAGGAAGCCTTCGCAGAACTGCCAGTACTGCTCGGACACGTGTCCGGAAGGCCTGGAGGGGCTGTTCCAGCACATGGTGAGCAGCCACGGGGACAAGTACCATGGCTGCCTGCAGTGCTCCACTAGGTACCCGACCAAAGAGGCTCTCACGGGTCACCTCAACGAAGCCCATGGAGGGGCGATGGAGAAATTGCAGGTGCGTTGATTGCAAATTTAACTGATGAGGTTTTTTATATTGGTTGGGGTCCTAGGCAGTGGCTCTGCTGGTAGAGAAAATTGCCTATGCTCTCTTGTACTTCGGGAGGTAGCTGGTTCATTTTCCACCCTACAATAAAAAGTTGCATTGGAACCATGAATGGTTGAGGTCCTAGGCAGTGGCTCTGTTGGTAGAGAAAATTGCCTATGCTCTCATGTAGTTCGGGAGGTAGCTGGTTCATTTCCCACCCTACAATAAAAAGTTGCATTGGAACCATAAATGGTTCCAATGCAATGTGAGTCTGGATACCATTCTGGGACCAAGGTTGGTTTAGATATCCAACTACTATTGATCTGTCTTATTTTAAGACTAGGCGTCGTACCTCCTATCTCTTCAGTATGGAGTTTATTCGAGCCACTATAAAGCGTTTTAGAACCCATCTAGGAATTCCAATCGCAGAACCTGTCTAGGAACAGAAGACTGAGACTTGGTACAAGGTCTTTCGTGGTTTCCTTGAACATTAGATCCAATGATTGGAAGTATTTTATATTCATGGAACCTATCTAGGAATTCCAATCGCGTAAGCTATCTAGGAACAGAAGATTGATACTTGGTTCAAGGTTTTTCGTGGTTGCCTTGAACGTTAGATCCCATGATAGAAAATCTATTCATGGAACCCATCTAGGAATTCCAATCTCGGAACCTATCCAGGAACAGAATATGGATATTTGGAACAAGGTTTTTCGTGGTTTCTTTAAACATTAGGCAAATTCTGGAGTGGATTTACTAAAATCGAGCTTTGACCCGTAAATGACAACACAGTTGGCTTTGAGTGTATTCTAGAAATGTCTGTTTATGTCTAATGTTTTTGTTGTCTACCTGCATAGGCAAGAGCGAGAAAGTGATTAGCTGACCAGGCCTTACATTAGGTTTCAGTTTACATATTTGGGATCCAAGCCAGAAGTAGTCGTTAGTGGTAGTTCGATGAGTGAACAGAAAATAAGCCATAGTACACGACTAAAATTCAGTAACCGTATTCGGATTTCGGTTACCATAGTCAGAAGCGAGGTTTACATGGTCAGATCAAGGTCAACGAAGTTTTATTCAAATCTGTTGGCAAGATGGTAATTTCTCAAGAAATCATCAAAAATATAAAAATTGTTAAGTACACTAATAAAAAATTAACTAAAATAATCGAACAATTGATGATTTAGATTTGCAATTAAAGTCAAATTATTTAAATTTATAAATCGAATTTGTAAATGCAACTAGAGTAAATTTTAAAACGTATCGCAGATTAAGTTGACTATATTTTGCTGTGATAAACAAAATTATAAAAATATTCTAGCATAGTTTTTATTAGTTTTTTAAACTTTCTTAACTTTTAGAAAAAATATCTTACACAATTATATCTCATTGGCACAATTAATTGACAGTAAAACATTTGACTGTACCACAGAGATAATCTAATCAAATTCCCATGAATAGAATTCAAACAATCTGTAATGTCAGGAGCAACTGCTTTCTCAAGCTTTGTACATTAATGATATCTCAACAATTTTCTCCTTCATATCCGTTGCACTACAAATCCCCAAATACTCATCCAAAATTCCATCTACATTTATTATGCCATTTACTATTCCATTGATCATTATAAATTATGCCGATATATAAAGCGAATACATATTTAATGAAACAAGTCCATTTACGTAGGGATAAGCGTGAAAATGTCTAAATCCCTTTTGTACCTTCAACGCTTTTATTTCATTTATTTATTTTACCCAATTGATGGAAATAATAAATTCATTTATTATTTCCATCAATAATTGGCAGTTACTCTGGTTATTAGCTTATAACAAATTCAATAACAAATTCTAACAAACGAACTTTCAATTCGTTCGTTTTGCAGCAGTTGCACTGAAGAACTCTAAATTCTTCCTTCTTAGTTTAATGGCACTTTTATTGAGTGCAATTACAAAAGAATACCATTCTCCAAAAATCACAAAGTCTCTTTCTACAAAACTCATATGTTTAACATTGTCAAACTTTTTTCCCCTTTCACGCCAGTTTTAGAATCAAAATATGCATAACGAATAACGTCCCTCCTGTGGAGTAAACAAGATAAAATTTTGGTGACGAATTGGAATGGAAAAAACAAACGCTTTTTGATGAATGAAAATCGATCGAATTTATCTGACCGTTTATATGAAATTCTTTAAATAATGTACGTTGTTTAAAGTGTCACGCTGTTAATGCCCTCTTTAAAATATGACTTATGGTATTCGAAACCCACTTCTGGAATGTGGAAATTATGTTCGAACACTGGGTAAACCAATTTCCACCTGCCTCGGTCTAATTTAAATTGTACAAATCTAAGTTAGTTTAAAGCTGACTGCATTCGACTGGAATTGACCAACAATTTGTTTACGTTACCTCTTCGTAACACAATGCTAGTTGCAATTGCAACATCGTGATTTTATTTGAAAAATAAATATACTTTCTTTATATGAACAATTATTATAAACAATTATTATAAACAATTATTATAAATAATTGTTATAAACAATTATTATAAACAATTATTATAAACAATTATTATAAACAATTCAAACTCATAAATATATACAATTATATAAGCAATGCAATACATTACCTACGAATTTTAACATTTTCTGAAAATTACAGCGATTCAATAATTCTTGCCAAGTCTGAAAAAAATAATTCCTGTTTTATAAAGTTTTTGTAAGCTGACAGAAACTTACATAACGTTCCGTAAAATGGCGTTTAAACCGCGTATATCAATATTTTTAAATCGAATCTAAAAAGAAACATAATACGCGAAGGGTTCATAAGCCACGACGTAGAAATGTACGGGAAATTCCATACATTAAGTTCCCTTCGGCTACAAAACCCGTCACAGCATTTTCGAAACAGAACTGAATTGTTATTTCACCAAAATTTCATTTCATCGTTTAATTGAATTTCGTAATCGGACTGTTTTTGTAACATTTAGCAATTCAACTTCACAACAATTTGACGTGGATAAATAAAAAAAGTTTAGAACTGTCAGCGCCATCTATGTTTATAAACGATCGAAAATAGCCGAATATTTAATTTAATTGAAAATTTAAATTTAATTCTTAATTTTTTTGTATTTTTAATTTTTCATTTAATTGGAAATTTAAATTTAATTCTTAATTGTTTTTATTTTTAATTTTTCATTTAACTGTAAATTTAAATTTAGTTTTTAAATGTTTGATTTTTAATTTTTAATTCAATTTAAAATTATATTTAATTTTTAACTTTTTGATTTTTAATTTTTTTAATTTAAGTTAATTGTTGTTGTTCTTTGCAAACCGAATTATTCGCAATTAAAAGTGATATTTTGACATACAAACATATTTATATAATTAAATTATTCCTAATTTAATTATCAGTGTTTCGTTAAAGCAAATATTAGCTGTGAAACGACGAATTACTCGGCATTTCATTCATTCGAATATTTTATTGTCATTTCTTGAAACCACCTGCAATTTTAGCTTGAATATTGAAACGAACGATAATTTTAACGAACTTGTTACCCCGGGTAAAAACGTGCGAGTACGGAACTGTTTTTTGCGGATACTGATTGGCGCTCGTTTGTATAACTAATTATATGATACAAGAATACAATTTGTAAAGTCCCGAGTGTCAATATGGCAGAAATTAATTTAATTTGTCAGCGCGAACCAGGAAATAATCGAAATCGGGAAATGACCTTGGATGTGTTTGGAGATCCGGGAATTTATAAACATGCGTATTTTTGTCATCGTAACACGTTTACACTCGTGCATAAAAGTGCATCTCATGAGTTTTTTTCATTCAGGTAAAATCAATAAACAGAAGCATATGGAAAATGTTTGTGAAAAATTAAATTAATCTGAATTCAAAATCGAAAAAGTTTTTAACTTTTATGTTTCTGATGCTGAAGAATTCAACTTTGTATTAAAAAAAAATCGGAATTGAAGATGGTCCTTCGAGCCGGATAAATACATTTTTCAAATTCAATTGAATTTTTATATTAAAATTCTTATATTAAACAAACGTTTTATAATAAAATGAAATAAAATAAAGATATTATATTAAATGATATAAGTTTAAACAATAATTAGAGAGTTTTGTCTGTTGAATATTCGATGCTGGGAAACTGGAAACGTTATGTGATTAAAGACGGTGACGTCACTGAGATGAAACGATTTATTGCAAAACTTGAATGAGAATACAAAGTTTGTGCTCACGTACGACTGTCTGATTTGACTCTTCATAATTAATTTTGCGACGTCAATGTTTTCATTTTCCCATTACAATAATGAAGTAAAGAAAACGTAGGGAACATATTCATACAAAATTTATAATGAAAAAATAATATAGGTGTACAATATTTAATAATAATTTACCTTTGATGCATTTATTGCAAATATTTTTATGTAATCAGTTTGTGATTTTGTCAGTTTCACTTTACATTGCATTTTAAAATGCGATTTAAAGTGAAAGATATACTTTTCATTGATCGATTTTTCAGACAGCAGTTTTATATAAATTAACATTTTTTTGTAATTTTACTTCACAAATCCTGTAACTTTACACATTCATTTTATAACAAAAACGCAATGTAGAACGTTTTATTACTTTTTCGACAAAACTTATGGCTATTATTATCAATCATTGTCCACTCGAATGGATACGTCAATGAGTCGCACAAAAAACCCATTTCAGGGAGGTAATAAAATACACCCTGCTCTACATTTCATGTTTGTATTACGAGAGAAAATATTTAAAAATTACGAAACAATGTCACGAATTTTATTTGCATGTGCATTTTAGCATTGGGAAGTGATATTTTTATGCATCGAATATTTGGTAATTAAAAATTGGAATCGAACAGTTAACGTAAATCGAAAGTCATTCTTAATTGAAAAGAGTCGATTTGTGTAAATAATTAAAACGACTATATTCAATAAAACATTTGTTGCATGTATACGAAATAAATCAAAACAATTAGTAACCTACTGATTCCGTAAAAATTATTTTCTATGAGAAATGCAAGCTGGTTTTTCCTTTCCGAGATTTTTCATTGTTATTTTTTACTATTTTTATATATTATTATTTTTTACCTAGTTTATTATTTGAAGTAGCTTACTTCAAGGTAATGAAATTCCATTTCTTATTTAGTAAACTGACCATGGCTTTATCAGGTTTTGGTCAGGAAACCTAATGTCCAGATAAGGCCAAATTTATCAAACCCTGATCAGGTTATAACAAGGCAAGCCACATCATAATATGGTAAGATCATAGACTTATATTACGATGACTTATGTATAAAATCGTTCAGTAGTTCTGAGACAACTTAGTCAGACTGCGAACTGAGAATCGAGGGTTCAGTTCTCAGCTACGTGATGGTTTTTTTTTTTTTTTTTTTTCGGGACAATGAGAGTTGCATCTGGTTTTCTTATCATATTCCCCTCGATTCCAAGCGATACATCCTTGACCAGGACCTTATATGGTTACCTGACGAGGACCTGATCAAGTAACAAGGTAGCCTCATCTACCCTCATTTCAGCATCATCGCAATTTTTCTTTAGTCAAAATTGTATAGCCAATCTTTGGGACCATTTTCTCTCAGCGCCATGCACATCCACTCCCCATAATTAAAATTCTTCTAGCCTCCTATCAAGGCAGACGTTAGTCGTCCACGCCAAGATTAAGCATTTAGAAGAAATGCTTAATTAAATGCTAGGCTAGAGGAAAGATTTAAAACGCAAAAACTGAGTGTTTTATTCTGAGACCAGACACCAAGACTGTCTCTTGGGAAGGCATTCCAGAAGAGAAGATGTCGGCACCTTCCCCTGTCGAAACGTCTCACCCTAAGACACCCAGGACCCCACCAATTTCAACCGTTAGACCTTGCCACTAAGACGTCCAACCCTGCCGACGTCAGAGTGCCGACCCTCTAACCCTAAATATTTTATTCTGAGACCAGACACCAAGACGCTTGGGAAGCCATTCCAAAAGAGAAGGTGTCGTTTTATTCTGAGACCAGGCACCAAGACTCTTGGGAAGCATTCCAGAAGAGAAGGTGTCGACACCTTCTGATGTCGAAACGTCTCAGCCTTACACCTAGCCACTAAGACGTCCAACCCTGCCGCCAGAGTGCCGACCCTCTAACCGCCCGCTCTTTTCTCTCCAGGACAAACCAAAAGAAGCTTCGAAGGATCCCCTTCCTTCCTCCGAGGCTTCAGACGACGAAGCCCCTGACTCTCAGCCCAAACCCCGGCCCTCCAGCCCCGACTTCGACAACGCCTTCTACAGCACCCTCAGCTGCAACATCCGCGAGAACCTGCTGCACCACATCGACGGCAAGCTGCACTCCCCTTCCGAGGCGAAGTCCCCCCTGGAGGCCAACGGCCCGAACCAGACCCTGCCGATCGACATCTCGCTCAGCGCCGCGACCCCGGCCTACTCCAAGGACTACCTGGAGCCTGGCACCGATGAATTCGACAACTCGAGCGAGTTCGCGCAGAAGCCCGGCAAGGCCGGACGCAGCCAGCCCAGGCGCGTGCCCTTCGAGAAGTACAACTTCCCGCGTAAGTACGACGGCAAGGAGCAGTGGAGCTGCGCCATCAAGGACCTCAGCAAGTTCGACATCTCGACGCAGCTGACCCTGAGGAAGAAGCAGCAGATGATGAAGGAGCGGGAGGAGGCCAAGGCCAAGGCCAAGGCCGAGCCGAGGTCGAAGGAGTCGGAGGAGGGCGAGGAGGGGGCGACGCAGTTCAGCGACGAGTTCAGCCGGTTCATGAGGGTGACCAAGGTGGAGAAGGAGGAGGGAGACCAGCAGAGCGAGCAGGTCGTCTTCTCAGGGGAATGCTCCAGGCCGAGGATCTACGTCTGCGCGGCGTGCACCTCCAGACACGTGAGTCTGCTTGATCAATCTACGAAAAAAAAAAAAAAAAAAAAAAAAATGGCGGTGCAGCGGTTTTGAACTTGCAACGGTTCTGATAAGCCAGTTCTGGGACCTTCCCAGGACAGACTCAGGGGTGGTACACTCCCATACCAAAAATTTGGTGATAGTTTAGTTCTCGGGTGTTCCTGTAGAGGCGCTGTCGCGATTTTAATTGGGAATAGCGCCGCTGCAGGAGCAACCGAGAAGTAAATTTAACAAATTTGGGTATGGAAGTGTACCACCCCTGACTAGGCTTGGTGATACCACAATGTTTTTGACACGTGATTATACCGAGTTAACCTGCAAATCTGAGAGGAAGTCTGAACCCCAAGACTTTTCTAGGGTTTTTTTTTCAAAAGTTGGGATATCGCTTAGTATTGAAGTATATTTCTTAGTATTGAGTTTCATGCAACCTTGTGCTCTTATGTTTTACTCTAGGATGCATAGATTGCCCAATACTAAGGGGGGGGGGGTTTTCAAAAGTTGGAATATCAAAATTGTTTAAACTTGTTTGAATAATGCTGGTAGAATAACTTGATCACTAATTTATTTTCCATCATCGATTTATTTCTCATTTGGGGTACAAATACAAGTTTTATCTCTGAGACAGGTTGCGACTTATTCTACTGAATAATGATTTGCACTATTTGTAATTGTCACCCCGTGAAAACTACAGTATCATAAAGTAACTAATTTAGTAATCATGATTAACTATTGAGAGCAATAGAAAGATCGGCGTATCATTATCAGCCAATCAATTATCAGCAAAACGTCATTCTCGGGATTTATCAGAACCTGACAAGAGAAGTTCGTAAAACGTGCAGATTGAAACTTTGTTAATCCTTTATAAAAAAAAAAAAAAAAACAAACGTATGAGGGCAGAATACTGCTACATTAATGATGACGAAAACTACATGCCTTGTCATGACATTATCGATGCCGGCAATACATTTTGATAGCATCCTGATCTAAGGAAGATAACATTCTGATGATCTATCACGCAAAAAGTGATGATAGGGCGAAATGTCAGATCGATTTATTCATTAAGTATTATAGTAAATATAATTTCACGAAAAAATTATTCCAAGTTTTTTCCCACAAATTAAAAAAATGAGAGTTTTACAAAAGTATTTTATTTTGAAAATTTTACAAGATATATTTTTCTTATGTGCATTCTTATTAGTAATACATATAAAAATGCTAGAAAATAGTTTATATACGTTATATTATTTATATTTGACTCAAAATTTATATTGCATTTAATGTATTCTTCTGTAATAATGAATGGTAATTTTGTTAGGATATTATTAAATTGTTTTAAGCAATTACCCAGATTGTCAAAATTAGATGAAACATATTAAACATTTATTCTATTAATATTGTTCAGCAAAATTAAAATTTGAAAAGTAAAATACTGAGTAATATTCACGATATAATATCAGGTTTGAATGTTCAATTTTCGGAAACGCCAGAGGCATACTATTCTTCGAAACCTTGTGAAATATGAAGGGACGAATAGAAAAAAGTTTTTTCAAATTATATTCCCAGGTGGGGAAACCGTTCCATAATTTAGTTTCAAGATTGGTCACTTCTGCAGAAAAGGTATATAGCGTTCATGTGCAATGCATATACTAATTTCAAATATTGTCGTAAATTCAAAGAAATATCCTGCATTTACTATTTATCGAATTTTACAGTAAAAAAGTATTAAATATGCAATATCACGGGATTTTTAATGTCGAAAATGTTATATTCTATAATGTACATTTTTTATTTTATTATTATTATTTTTATAAAGTTTATTATTATTATTAGTAATAATAATATTAATAATAAAAATGCACTATTTTCATTACAAAAAATGTTATAATTCAGAAATAAAATTAATTTTTCAAAAAATTCTGAAAAAATGTAACCTGCAGGATTTTTTTATAAACGAACTAGTCAGAAGTGTAAAAGAATCTGAAATATGACATAAAACTGATTCCAACAGTCGAAGAGCAATTTTTTTATACATCATTCATATTTTTTTACATTTGTAAAACATTGTAAAAATCAAATACAAATGCAATATGTCTAGTGGAGGAATAACAGTGTGGAAGTATAAATTCATTGTATATTCCGAATGAATGTTTCATTGAGTTGCTGAAATATAACAATTGGATGTTGCAGCGTTTTATGAGATTTTACTTAAGACGCCGAAACTTTGAAATTAAGTACCGCGGAACCTGTAGTACGTCAACTTATCTCGAAAATTTGTTTATCGATTCGCTAAAATGTCAGTGCAACTTAAAATACACCAATGAAAAAGTCGCTTTCAATTTAATTCCTTTGAATTTATTCAAAATTGTTTTTTTTTCTGATTACTTTTTTTCAACTTGTTTCCTCACAATAAGTACTGTAAAATTACAGATTTTACAGTAATTTTACAAAAAATATTTTCTAAAATTACAAAATTATTTGTTATTTGTAAATAATAAATTTATCACATTTAAATAATATAAATAATGTATACATTATTTAAAAAGCTAGTATTTTTAATACATTTTTTACAGTATTAAAAAAATATATAAAATATATTAAAAATATATTTCCCTACGCATAGTTATATTTAATTTCATATATACATTATAAAATATACTAAAAATATATCAATTTTTTCTGAAATATAATCGCCTACATTTGTATATATTTTTAATTGTAAATAAAATGTTTCCTATTATTTTTTTATTTTTTTATTTTTATTTTATTATATTATTTATTATATAATAATAAACAAAAATAAAATAAAAAATAATAAAATGTTTCTAAATATAAAAATGTATATATGTATTTTATCTTTTTAATTTTTTTTTAATTTATTTTTATTTATTATTTTTGATCCTTTCTCATTTTTATTTTTAATTAAAAAATATTTTTCAAATATATTTCCTGGGTATAAACATTCGCCAATTTTTCGCATTACGGTGTGATTGGTTACACCCATGCGCCGAGAACAAAAGCCACGCGAGAAAATTGTTGATAATGAAATAAGTTATGCGCGAAAAGCCGACCGAATGAATCTCCCGACGCAACGCAAAAATAAAATGATCCATTAAATATGCAAATGTATGCATGGCATCAATTGTGTTCAAATGAAGGTAGAAAGCTCTCTAAAATAGGTTCGACTTCGGAGTGAAAACACTAAAAATGTGATATAATTCTGAAAAGGGTATAATGAGAGACATTTGGAACTGTTGTGGCTCTGAAAGCGAACGGATATATTGTAGCCGACGCTTTCAGTTTGCATTTTTGTATTGCAAATGAAGAGCTACACGGTTCGAGTTGGAATGATTTTAATTAAATGATGGTTTTGAGATGTGGACGTATGGGTGCAAAATTGAATAACGGGTTTGCGTACAATTGCCATATTTAGGTATAAATGTTAATTGTTTCGAGAGATTTTCGTCTAGTGGCAATTCGAAATGTTAAAATCTGAATTCAGTATTTGTAATAAAGGATTAATTGGTTGTCATTTTTATTCGGCATTTCAAAAGATAATTTGACTGATTTGGGAGGGAAACTGATATTTCCTTCATTTTAAACAATTATTTAATTTAATAATTGTTTAATTAAATTAAATTTCGGCTTTCGATATTTCCTTTATTTTAAACAATTATTTTAAATCATTTTTCGCAATATTTAATTGTATAATATTTAAAATTTATGGATTTATAAATATGAAAACAAAATTAATAAAATGTCGAAGATATATTTTGAATTATTAATTATTTTTTTTATTTTTAATCGATGCGGAAAATTAAGAGTTAGAAGTTATCACAATATTTTTAATGAAAATTACAGGAACAAAAAATAGAATTTGAACAGTTTTATACGCCAACGCTACGAACCACTGTAGATGCGACGAAAACTAATTAAACATGATTTCCATAGTATGAGCGAAGTGACAGGTTTTCAGTCCTCCAATTCGATGCGGCGTACAGTGCATTTCCCATTTTCTACACATGTTTCTATTATCAGATATCCACATTAAATAGTGGCGTATTTCTGAACAAAAAAGTTAACATATTATTGGTTAAATATAAAATTATTTATATTTTCATATTTACATTTTTACAAAAATATATTTCTTAAATATATTTATCTAAAAAATTATATTTATTTATTTTCTAA
>JABFPB010003142.1:0-17847 GCA_022817645.1 Ceratoteleas bidentatus | reverse complement strand
TATGAAAACGTGGCAACAGCGCAATTAAAATCATTTTATTTTTCGCGTTTTTCCGCGTTTTTTCGCGTTTCGCGTTTTTTTTGTACCAATAGACACTTTCATTAAGAATAGCCCTAGTAAATACTCTAGTAAAAAGATAACTCTGCAAAAGTAGCTACATTGATGTCTAAAAACATTGCAATTGTGTCAGTATTTTTCAACTTTTTCGGCCTCAACTTGGAAAGAAATATCATTTTCTTTAATTGAGTTAGTTCTGTTAAACAATTTTGATATGATTGTCCATAAACTATCATCTTACCCAATAATGTGTCACATACTGCCAAAGTATGTTAAATGTCAATATACTGTCAATATACTGACAACATAAACTCTCAATATTGTCAACATATTTTCCTTTTTACCAGGATACAGTTATTACAAATTCTACACAACATTATTTTTACTCAGTAGCTTTGTGTTTACCTTTAAATCCCAAACATGCACACTTCCATCTTGTGTGCCGGCGTAAAGGTGTTCAACGTAAGGTGATACGCGAAAGAGGAGGCTGTGGACGGGATTCGCGCTGCCGCGCAGCACGTACGTCGGGTCAGGTGGAAGGATGGCCATTGCTTAATCGCACGTTCACAGGTAATCAGCGACAACCGGCACCACAGCTCGTTTGGCTCAGGACGGAAGACGGGAGGTTCGCGATGCACCGAATAAAAAGACGAAAATGCGCGATTTTCGTCACAACTAAGTACAATTGCATTGGTCGTCGAACAGCAAACTTACCGGCGGCGTTCGTCGACGCAACTTCTTAAAGAATCGCGAAATTTTGACAAATGTTTGACCATTTTTTAGAAACGACGTCAATCGGACCTCCCGTCTTCTCGTTCCGCCATACTTCTTATTGAAATTCGCCCGTATGGCATACACAAACAACAACCGCTGACCTGACATTATGCCACAGATGGCGGGGCGGTCGCGCATCCGCATTCAAACGTCAAACTCGCAAGTCGAAGCATTGCGGCGTATTCAGACGTATTTATTTTTGTTATGAAGAATTGTTATTTTGGAGAAGTCCGATGCTTTAGAAGGTTATTTATTATGAATTAAATTAATTCATTTTTTTATTGAAAGGGTAATAACAATTATTAATGATAATATGAATATGAAAAATGGTTGCTATATTTATGTTTTCACCTTAAATTATTAAATAGTGCAACATTAATTTTGAAGTAGTAATTTTGTAGAGGAACAGGTTTTTTGGATACCATTTATGTTTCAGAATTATTCCAATATATCTCCAAAAAACCTATAACTTCGAAATGTTTATTTTTGAGTCTGCGAATTATATATTGTATAATATTATGTAAATGTTTTAATTTTATTTTAAACTTATTGCATTTAAATAAATATTTTACTACAATATATAAACTGTGTCCTTACTTTTCAAAGATCACACAACTTTACAATACGATTTACATTCAATCATTTCTCAAAATATCGATTTTATGGATTTTGACTTGAATTGATTGACAGGATATTTGGCGGCATTTTTAAAAGTATGCGATCTGATTGTTGCGCGATTGTTGTTTTCTAATAGATATAGACAACTTTGAATAGATGTAAAGTGTTAGTTTAAAAACATTATTTTTCGTTAAGTTCTATGTAACGGGAAAAGAGCGATAAAACGCAGACGAAAAAAATGATTACATATTTCACGTGTCAGCCATTTTCAATGGGATGCATCACTGTGCACCAAGGATCCAGCACGTCAATGTAAATGTCGAACGAAACAAACATAAAGGTAATGTAGCAAGCAAATAATAAATCTATGATATTTTGCTATAAATAGATAATAATTTACATATATGTGGCATGAAAAATGTTATATTTTGAGATATTACCGAGTCCAAGTTATTTTCTTAACTGGGTGGTTTAAAATATGGTACAGGTAGAGGTTATGTCGGGACAATGAAAACACTTGAGAAAAAGGTGCCAAAATACTATGACTTGTTTATTAGTAGATGTCACCTGATACGATACATCCATACTGATCAAGTGTTGGGTGTTTGAATAGGCATTTAATGTTATCAAACTATATTGGTTTGAGAATGAAAAGATGTAAATTTACAGTTACGTGAAAAAGAATCAAAACAAAAGTAAGGGAAAAGTAAAAGTAAAATAGGATGTGTGAACCGAATGCATTAAAGTTGAAATTAAGATAATAATTAATATTCAGAGTTTGTTTATTGACAATTTATTTACAGTTTGGAATTGCAGAATTATTATTATTGTATTTGGTAAATGTTGTGAAATACGATTACATAATTTTTTGGTGATAAAAGATCTTTAGTACCATTTCAATAATGTATGATTGTGAGGGTTAAAAAGTTTTGAATTTCATATGACATTATTTTTATACGACCCACATAATCAAACGACCGTTAATAAAATTATTAAATATATAAATTTATAATAATGTTTTAAGAAAAAAAATGTAATAGAAATTTAAAAAAGTTATATTCGTGTAACACTATTTTTAAAATAAGTTCATTTTATCTTATTTAATTATTACAGTCAGTTTTATAAGTTTTTAAGAATTCCACTGAATATGCTTCAGTGGAATTCTTAAATTCATTATTTAAATGAATTAATGTCAAACGAAGTACTGCCAGAATATTCAAAAATACCAATTAAACCTTCCTTTCTATTCACTTTCCATTACAGTAAATTACCCTGCAAAAATGTTGCTAGAAATGATTAGTTGAAAATTAGATTTGTATCCAAATTCTGCATTCATTTGAATTTTCTAGAATTCATTTAACCTGGTTCTAATTCTTTAATAATTTAATGAATTCCAGTTTATGAATTCAAGTTATATTTGATAAAAAAACGAATTCTTTTTGAAGAATTAACAAATTTATTGTTGAAAATGTTGATATATCATCAAAAACTGAACAGAATGGAATTGAATATCAAATTATGTGTTCAGAATCTTTCCTTTCAGTTATATGTTTAATCATCAATTCAATTCTATTAATTCTATGAAATATTTTTTGCAGGGAACTGCTTTGGTTCTTATGTTTTTTATTGGAAATACTTTTTTGGTATTGAATTGCTATATTTTATTCGGATGGAGAAACTCAGAGAAAGTTACTTCCAAAATATTTTAAATGACATTTGCAATTTCAATAGTAAAAACGAAATAATGTTTTGAAAAGAAAATGCATAGAAAACTCACTTTATTTCTATTCCTTTCCATTAAACTTTTTCCAGGGCTACACTTTACACTAAAATGGCCCAAATGGCGAATGGATCCGGCATGGACGGTCTCCCCAAGCAGTTCGTCGACGCGATGCGCACGCTCTTCGACATCATGGACGATCAGCGCACCGGCTTTGTCAAGTACTCCGAAATCGAGGACCACTGGCAGGACGATGGCGCCAACATGCCAAAAAACGTTCTTGAGAGTCTGAAAAAGGTCACCCCTCCGAACGGGCTGCTTTCGTTCGAGCGATTCTGTGCCGGTCTCAAAATCTGCCTAATCAACTCGCACATGGAGCCAGGGGACCAGGGCCCCAAACCGCCACAACCCAGCCACATGAGACCTCCATCTGCACCTGTCCTTATCGCCGACAATCGCATCAAAGGTGGTGCAGTACTTTTTGCTCTTATCAAAATCTATCTAAAGTCGTTTTTCAATCATGAAAAATGTAAAAAAAAAATTCCATTGCTGGGATTTGAACTCTTGCCTACAAAAATCATTGAAGAAATGTTTTATCTTGAAAGAATCTTATAGGCAAGATTTCAAATCCCGGTTATAAAGGTTTTTTTATTGTTGTTATTATTATTACCGTTGTTCTTATTATTGTTATTACTATTGTTGTTATTGTTTTTGTTATTATTGTTATTGTTTTTGTTATTAATAAAGGCAACAGCAACAATCCGACTTGGACCTCGCCAAACACAGCCGCCATTCGGCCGAACAACGCGATCGCGCAACAACGCGCGTTAAGTATGCCGCAGCTGCTTGGAGTGCGGAAGGACAACGTGAATCCGCGATTCGAGGCAACGTCGGCCACCGACCCGAGCCGGATCCGCTCGGACTCGAAGTTGCCGAAGCTGAACAAAGTGGGATATGGACCGCAGAAGCCGTCTACGAGATACGGGGAGAGGACGCTGGACAAGTCGGAAATTCGGACGGCACTGCAGAACTGGCAGATGGGACTCATAAACAGCGAGGCGAGGGGCGAGGAGCGAGGCGGCAGGGGCGCCGCCGACGGCAAGGACCGGATGGACCAGAGGGAGGCGATGATGCTGCAGAAGAAGAACGTGCCGACGAACAGACGGAGGGAGCCGAGGAGACACACTCTGCAGAATGGCATTGATTATAATATGGTAGAATGCCCTATTGGGAAATTGTAGAAAATTCAATTTTTATTTTTAGTTTAACTGAAAAAAGTTATCTGCAGTGTCTTAAAAATAAAATTGTCTGTAATTTGATTTTAGATGGAATATGTATTTTCGTGGTTGTTTGCAGATGAAACGTATGAAGCAAATAGAGCAGGAAAAAGATGTGCTGATGCAGGGACTCGCAGCAGTGGAGAAAGCAAGAGACTGGTACTTGAAGCAGATTTCCATTACGCAGGAAAAGATTAAGCATCTTGGGCGTATGGGTTCTCATGTGGTAATTAATGGATTACTAGCTGACAGTAAAAACTGGCTTGGAACCATAAATGGAATTTGACTCTGGAACCAAACTTGGTTCAAGTATCCAACCCCTGTTTCCATGATTGGAATTCCTAGATTTCTACAAAAAGTGGATGGATACTTGAACCAAACTTGGCTCCACAAATTTCCAGAATGTATAGTTCCAAACCAATATTTTTTGATTGGGGTTGTTTTTCGTCACGATCAGTGATTGTGATTGATATCTACGATCTGTTTGCAAACAGGAACAATGGACTGAAGCACAGCAAGAGCGTCTCGAGATGCAACGAGCGCGAATACTGGAAGTTAATCGGCATCTTGCTGCCCTCACAAGTAGTTGGGATAGAGGTGGTTTACCGCTGCATATGAATTTGGCGTTCCTTACAACGTCGCCTAATATGCAGTTGCAACAAGATACCCTGGCTCGACTCAAGCAGCAAAATCATAGATTAACAGAGGTTCCTATTATTTGTTTATAATACTTTAATTGTTTAACGGATTAGAGTATATCGTTTTAGGAGTGGAAATACCATTTCTTCGAATAGTAATTGCAATAGTCTTTACTGTTCTTTATTTAGTGTATTGCTAACATCAGTATAATTTGCAAATTGTAGGAAATGAGCAAGAAGAACCAACGAATTGCACTGTTGGAACAAGAAAAGGATGGTTTGTTGAGAGAATTATACGACAGACAACCAGGCATTGTTCAGTCACGGCGTTCGACAATGATACATCATGAGCAACATGATCAGACGTTCATGTAAGGTACTATAATTTATCTCGAAATCTGTGGATTTATAAATTTCAAACAGAACAGTTATCTACTGTAAGTTCAATTTTAAACAAAGTAAACATTGGATGAATGAATTAAAATGAACTTCCATTATTTAATTAAAATATTTTCTTTACATAAAAAATCTCAAAAGGTAAATATTTCACCAAAATATCACGTGCTAAATGAGCATTAAAAATCCACAGAACTTGTTCTTAGTTTTATAAATACCACTAACAGCTTTCCGCTTTCTTTGTTACAGAATATAAGGATTTTACGTGAGACACGTAAAAGAGAATTTAAATTTACCGATGATCTCTTAAAGCGGTCCGTCCATATTTTATACAAGCATCGATTGTACATATGCATCAGTGGCAATAAGATCAAAATTAAATGATTTATATATATAAATACATATTTATAAAATTGCGCTACATACTAGTGATAGACAAATGTTATGTGATTTTCATATTTTGTATATTCGCAGATGAATATTATATTGCAAACGACATTTCGACGAATAAAGTCTCCGCATTCTGCTAACGCGACTTGGTTTCCGCCACCGTCCGAAATGCATTCTCAGCGTTTCGCCTGACTTTCAACCCAAGTCGAATGCCGTCGTTGCTTCTCGTTATCGGCGTATATCCGTTGCGGATACCGATAAGCAACTCGAACTATTTTTATCGCCCGATTAGGAACCCTACTTCTCGTCCCAAGCTACGACTATTTCGAGCGGCTTTCCCTTTATTTCGCAAGAGCGATCCCCGATGTACTTTATCTTTCGGCGCGCGATAACTTTTTGCGGGGCGCGCGAGTCGTCAAGTGCAATGGCTTTTCTTTTATTCCGCGGACCACAAAAATCGTAGGAAAAAGAGAACGAAAAATGTGTAACTAAAACAAACGGCCAGATAAAACTTGACAGATAAAAAGACGCTGCATTTATCTCGCGATGCGCCCCACGCGCGCTTTTTCACCACTATGGTGTATTGGCCGAGTTGTAGCCAGTCGTCGGCCGGCGCTCGCTTAGTTCGCTTTCGGGTGGTTCGCGTCCCGATTGGATGTTCAGTCACTTGACAAACGGTATTCCACATTTCTCGTCCTAATTTGGTATATATTTATAAAATCTGTATATGTTTTTTTCGAAATAATAATTTTAATCAATCACCACTTTGAGAAGTGATTTTAGAAATTAGGTTTAATGATTTGAACTGGCTTAATCTTTTTTTGTTTAATTTTTAACATCAATTTATTCAATATTGAATGTAATTTTCTGAAAAGATTAATTTTATAGACCTTTTAACAAATTTTTTATGAAATATTTTTTAAACAAATTATATTAATTTTTTCTACAGTTCACGTTATTTTTCTACATTTTAAACAAAGTCGTACATTTAAAATAAAAAATTTACTCGGATAAATCTGAAATTCGCTTTAGTCTATTTTACGATCTTGTATTAGTTTTGTAATTGTTTAATTCTAATCTACTGTTTAATTTAGGTATTTCGAATCACATTAACAATTTTTGTTATGAAAGAACAATCACATAACAATTGATGTCTGAGAAGTGGATAAATTTGACAATTATTGTTGTGAGACAATTCATGGGTTCATCGGTTCCTTGACTGGCTCAGTATAGCATCCCCCGGTTCACCGAAAAAAGCCACTCATTCACTCGGGACAGGAAAAGATCCGTGGAAATCATCGCCAGTCGACGATCTGCTGTTCTATTTATATTTGGAAATTTGAAAATAATCATGCTCTCTAAACTCTGTCAACTAAGCGGTATTTTGCTTATCGTTTTAATCGCTTTCGGTTAGTTTCTTTCAGTTTTTATGTTTCAATTTAAGTGTTTAAATTTTATGTGTTTGAACAATTGTTATTGTTCATTTTTAAATGAAACAAAATTCGTTTCTTTTTATTTTTCACATTATTTTCATTGTCTGAGTGGAAAAAGTGTTCCAAAATAAAATTCGTTGGTAACATAAAACCTCGCTTCAGGAATTTACGCGGAATGCTGTGAACTGGACCAGATGCGACACGGATGTCGAATATATGGTGGTCAATGCAGTTGCGGTTACGGCTGTAAATCTGAATTTAGATACGACAGTAATGACGAATGCAGACTTGTGCTTCGAGGTAATGTTAATTGCAGATGTAAACAATTTGCACATGCAGTCATTATTTTTAATTGTTAACATCTGTGTGATAACACTGAGATGACACAGATGTAAGTTAGATGCATATAAAATATTATGCAATAACATTGCACTGACAGATTTAGATCTATTTTTCAATATTAACTTCCTTTTTAATTGCACATTAAATTGTTTATTTGTGATTTCGTGAATTTAATAGTTTATAATGAATACAAACGAATTGGAATTTTAAATTCAACATTCGTTAAAATTGACTGGAATTAATTTTTCGTTTTTGGATGCTACAAATAATTAAACGAATTTCAGTTCAGGAATTCAAAGTAAACTTTTTCAAAATGTCAATCTAATTGGAATTGAAAAGAATAGAAAAGAATTCGTTTCGTCTATTTGAATCCAGATTTTGGAATTCTTTTTAAATAATTGAAAATTAATCGTGAGAAACATTGATAAATCATCGGAATAGAAAGGAACAGAATGAAACTGAAATTCGAATTACGAATTCGGAATTTGAATGCAATGTAATAATTGTAATTATTTTATTTTTAATTATATTTATTAATATATTATTTAATAAACAATTTTTTTTCTATTCGTTTCTATCAAATATTTGTTGTAGGTAATGTTCATTCATTTTTACTAACTGTTATTTTCATCTGAAAATTCTAATAGGGAAACGAGAAGACATTTGCAGCCGAACAAAACCCTGTTTGAATGGAGGTTCTTGTCTTCAGATTCTAACGGGAATGGGATTCAAATGCCTATGTGAAGGAACTGGATACTATGGAACGCGGTGTGAAAAAAGTAAGTCGTTTTACTTAATTGCATTTTCAACTTTAATGGTGTGCTCCATTTATATTTAATTAAAATAAAATTAATTAACAATTAAAAGCGTTTACGTTTGATTAGTTGCAACTGTTAATGTATTTCTTGATGTTTGACCGATGTAATGTTTATAAAATGTTGTTATTTAACAGTTTGCCCGAGGCCAAACGCGATTCCACACTCGGGATCTCTTCCATATGAATGCGTCGTAATTTAAAACTAATTGTAGCTGGTAATTCGTGACATTAAAATAATTAAGTAATTGTAATAATATTTGTATTCACTACGACAGCGGATCAGTATAATTTGTACAAAATAAACATTGTAAGTGTATGATCTGTTTTCGTCATTATTTATTAATGCATTCTCAGTTTAATCGAACGATCGTTATGAATGTAAAATAAGTTGGGGATATTGAAAGCATCGTATATGATTATGTAACTTTTTAGTAACTCTGTTTATTGATCCAATCATAATTTATTTAACATTCATTAGCGCTTAATAAATTCATTATGTAACGCAATAAGTGTCTCTGTTTCTGTTTATCTAGTTCGAAGAATTTGATTACATGTGCAATATAATTCTTTTGTTTCTACGATTACAATTTCATAACGAATGTTACAAGTTCTCTTTATTGGCAACGATAAAAAATGCAATAATTCGAATATAACCTACTTAAGCTATTATTAGAAAATTAATCATAATCAATTTATATATTGACTAAAATTCCGTATTTCGTATTTGAAACATAATGCCAACTATAACTCTGGGGCATTCAGGGATATTTCTAACGAAAACATATGTATATTTGTTGTATAATTTTCTGAAGATTGCAATTAATTATACTGAATGATTTATAAGCTAAAATTATGGATTTCTTCTTAGATTCAATTAATTTACGTTTAACTTTAAAAGCTACTCTCAAGCGAAAAACGTCAGTTTTATTTTCTACAAATTCAAAATTTAGCAATTCTTTAATCTTTCATTTATAGTTTGACATAAATGTACAAATAAATTATAAATATCATACATTTCCTGCACGTATCATTAATACTTTTCAACTTATATTGATTATTCTGCTGTTCTCTTTATCCTTGCTAGCTATTTTCATATTTTCGACATTTTAAATAAATAGTATAATATCTTATATCCCAATAATAAAAAAATATATTTAATCAAAGAGGGTTTTCGTAATTGTTCTTTTGTGTTGACATTATTTTCACGAAATAATGACAAATCATTGAAATATATCCTTCTATTTCCGTAAATTCATACTTAGATAAAGTTGATCTCGTTTAATTTTGTTTACAAAATTCTAAAAATTGCAAATGATTCAAAGTCTGGAGAATATGCTTTGTGTATGCAAATCAAATCGTTCGAGACATTAACTCGAAAGTTACAAATCTCTTATTCACAATGATTCTCTCAAATCTATTATCCCTTTTCAGAAACCACTGAACCTGTATCTGAAATCATCAAATACATAATTCACCCTGTACAAAGTTTTTGATTAGAGTGAATTTGGAAGAATAGGATTGTAGAATTCTCAATTGATAATCTGGATGATTGAAATAGAAAAATCTTGATTCCAATTCTATCCAATCAGTTTCTATTCCAAAATAGAACTTGCTGTCATCTACTGATTCCAATCGCATTGTTTTCTATACTATTCAATCCTGAAAATGGAAAAAATGTCGATATACACCGATTCCAAGGGTGGAATTCTCTTTCAACATTTACCATGCTATCCAATTCAGAAAACGGAATAGACATTTTTAATTAGAGGTGAAGTTTTCTAACGTTTAGAGGTCAAAGTATTTATAATTTTGAATACCACATTGGAAATGGTTTCTATAATTGTCGTTATCTTCTGCATGGAATAGAAGTCGATTGAAAATAATTGACATTTTTAATTCCTCTTTATCAATTCAGAATTGTACAGTCAAATTATGTTGTAATTACTTTTAAAAACATTTTTTACAGGGTGTGACATACATAATTAAGCACCTAATTAATTCTCGTCGCGACAATTTCTCCACACCTATTTGAATAATTCAATAACAAGGATAAAAACTCAACTTTTACAAGCTCCAACAAAACTGCGAAATTATCAGCAATTGTTCCACGAATCTACAAATATATGTACCCAGTTAAAAAATTCTGCTAGAGCTAGTCCTATATGTATCACTGCGGTTTTTAACAGTTTTTTCAAATATTGCATAGAATTTGTAAAGGGCTTTTGACGCTCATGTGGAATTGCATATTACTTTTATTTGTATGCATCTATAGTTCTATATGAAAGTAAGTCCTGCTTTTTCTATACTCTTTTGACATAGTTTTTCATACGTATCTATTTCTTTCTAATGGAATTTTTTACCTGGGTACTGAGACAAGTTATTGCTATATTCATTCTGTAATCCGTTCGCCTTGATTCGCGAATCGACCAATTCAACGCTCCAGCTGATTTTCCACGCTTTTCTGCACCTCGATGTTCGGGCTTTTGTCGTCGTCGCTCGACGACGAGGATTCCAGTGGAAGGTCGATTCCACGAGTCAGCATGCTGGTGATCTGCTCGACGTCGACGTTGCTGCCCTGTTCCGTGATTTTGCGCAGCGCATTCGACACGATGCACAGGTCGCCGCGCAGTTCGCTTACGAGCGCCGTTATTTTGTTGGCGTCGGTCAGCACCTCGACGGATTGGGTGTACGGATTGTAACGCAGCCCGAAAGGACGTTTTATTTGGTTTGCGAAAGCCCTAAAACATTTTTTAGTCAAAGTTAAAGTAAAACAGTTTTGTTAAAAGAAAGAATCTTGGTCCAAAAAACGGTACTGTATTTTTAGACCAAGATTCTTTTTTCCAACAAATCAAAACCATGATTTATTTTGATTCGACGGAATTAATGCGTTTTATTTAAAAAAATCCTCTAAAACTGGGATTTAGAAGTTTTTCTGTTTATCGCACAGATTTTCAGGTGCGATAAAAATTTTGAATACGAAATACAAAAGCTCTATTCTAATCTTATGAAAAATACTGCTTTTAAGTTAACTTAGAATATCGGTTATAATTTAATTCAATTAGACCTCATTTTTTCTTTGGCTTCTTCGATACTGTCAGTATAGTAATACGCGTTTTGGAAAGCCGTGATGATGCATTCCTGTTTGCACGTGATTTCCGGCTCGAAGCGGAACGTTTTCTCCGGCGTTGAAACGGCGTGTCTCAGCTCGGCGACGGATGATAAAAGACCAGCACCGTACACCCGCAAAACTCCATCTTGTTTGCACAAACCGAACTCAACGGTGAAAAAGTATAACTGCAATACGAAAAATATTTAGGGAATCGATTGAATAATTAAATTTGGTTAAAAATGCATGTACAGATTTCGAAATTTACCGTTGCCAATCGGTCAATGTCGTCGTCGTAAGCACCCAAAGATGCTAATCCCAATTCTTGAGAAAACTGGGCAAAACTGGGGTTCGCTAGTAAAGGCATGTGTCCCAAAAGTTCATGACAGCAATCACTTAAAATTATTATAAAAATATATTATATTATAAAAATAACGTTACATTAAAAGTAATGAAAAGCGATTCAGTTATTATATTTTAAGATCCGAGAAAATAATGTATGAGAAATGAAATGAATTTTTATTTTTATTAGCCTTTTGAATGTTTGAAAAATAATATCGTGAAACTTTTTAAGCGACAGGATTAAATGGAATCGTTAGTAATTTACAATTCACTTTACTTTGCGAAGTGAGATTAAACTCGACTCAGAAGCAGACGCCGAAATTAACTGGTTAAACAACTTAGGATCGCGTTAATTTAATAGAAACTGAAGGACAACAGTTATCTTCTTACGGTTCTGGAGTGTAAAAAGGATCCGACGAGTGGCGTATATACTGAGTACAATGAAACACGCGGAAAGCCAATCCAGCTAAAAAGTCGCGAGGAGACAAGTAGCCAGCAACAGGTCGCAACTGAAAACCAGTGGTCCCTGCAACATCGCGAACAAGCCGTTAGTTCTGCCTTTCTTTCAAGTAATTAATTGCTCTTCATGCTCAAACTGTAACTCACTTTTCAAAAAAATGTTGACATCCTGCAGTTGGGGTATATTGTCCTCCCTAAAATTGTTTATCGTCAACAAATTAGGTTTACACTGAAACTAGATTTATTATTTAAACTATTTTAGAATTTGTCTTTCAACTGCGATTTATATTATTATAAATCAAAGTTATTTTATTTTTTATTTTGTAGATAGTTTAATTAAACACGAAGTTAAAACTTTGATTTATATGCACAAATAATTTATTCTTTGTTGACTAAAATAATTTCTAAATTCTCTAAAAATGTTCACAAATAGTACATAAATCTTCTTTTATAATTTTTCTAATTTCCAAAAATGTATTCTCGTAATCCCTGAAGCAACATTATACCTGTATCCGCAATATTTCACCAGCTTGGGCCAGTTGTCTAAGTACTCCTGGCAAGCATGCTTCAAGTACAATTGGTGCAGCTCGCGAAAAACAACGCCCCTGAAATAAGTCATCTAAATCAACTAAATCCTAAATCCCAAAACATCCAGTCTTCGTTTTTTCCATCGCAAACCTTAAAACGTTTTAAGAACGTTTATTAAACATTTCATGTCCAATAAATGTTTAAAGAACATTGTATCCGTAGGGGTTGGGCCAAAATCAAATGAAATTCAGAGAACTAGACTATAAAAGTAAATTCAGACTTATACAACCTATATAAGGTCAGTGTTCCTATTAATGACTTTGGACAATTAATAGTCCCAATACTTGGGATAATTAAGTAACTATAATCAACCATTAATCTGGACTCTCATTTGGCAACTGATATGGAATCATCCCATATCGGGTTCCACATCGGAATTCTTTCAAGAAACACATTTAGTTTTTTTCAGCAGAGATCGATTAACCGTGATGGGAGACATAACATGAAATCGCAAAATACGTTTTCGCAGGAATTAGTGAAATGTTTTTGTAAACGATTCGAAACGTTCTATTAACGTTCAGGTAATTTTTCGATAATTTTACAAGTGATTTAAAAAAATCGTAATATCTGTTAACTATCATCGTTGAGACAACGTTTAACAAATAAGAAGACATTCAGCTAAAGTTTGCCAAACGAACTTTATCAATTAGAGTTTGGGTTACACTCTGCGAAAAATCATATTTTAGCTATAACTTTTGCCCTCCATTTCTCAAGATGTCCAAATGAATCAACGCTCAAACTATTCGGATCTTCGATTCGCCTACGCGAAGATAATTAAATGACGACACGAGGACTGCGCGCAAAACACGGTACGATTTTACGGGACACGTAAAATCGAATCAGGCCAATTACTGCGTATTCAACGCCGAAACGAAGCTCGAGCTTGGTTTGTTCAATGCGTGCAAGGCGTCTTCAGTTCGTTCTAGGATCGAACTTAGGACGAATGCAACGTCGAGGGAAAAGTGGAGCTCGAAGATTGGCATCGTGAGGAGGGAAACACGTATTGGACAGAGGAGTCGCTTTTGCTCTTCGACTTTTTTTCACGTTCCAGATTTTTCTTCTCATTTCTTGGGGAGGATCCAATGCCCATTGAGGGAGGAAGGGAGGGAGGGGTGTTGTTCTCGCGACTTAGGACTTTTTATCCTTGACCTACCAGGTTCTGATTTCCTCTGCAGTGTACTGGACTCTGGGAATCGGCTGGCCACTGTGAATGGTTTTAATGGATAATTAAGTTTTGAAGGACTGTGCATTTTTCGAGGGTTATAAAAAGATATAGTTTATTAAATTGATCGTCAAAATATTTTGGTGGTAGAGCAAGTTCTGGATGCGAATCTTTATGAAAATTTGAAGATTGCGAATTCTCGTGAACATTGAACTATTTATTCAAAGTATTAAAACAAAAATATATCGATTAATGTATTTAAAACTCGCTATATCTTTTTAATATCAGAAAAAAGTGACGTTACTATTTATAACTGTTAGCGATGTCAGCAAACTGGACGCGGCGTTTCCGATAAACTGGGTCTTTAAATCCCTGAAAAGAATACGTAGATTATAAAGATATTGATCGGAAGTATACGCTAATATTTCTTATTTAACACTTTTCAGTCAAACCTACAGGGTGATCAGCGTCGAGTTCCGTTCCATACATAAGAACATTCTGTGAATTATCCAAATCCGCAATCTTTCTTGGAAACCAAGGCATGTCTACTTCACTGAAATCTAACAAACGATTAACATTAAGCCTTTGTTTTTTCGGGGGATATTAAGTTTTGGTTTAAGATTTGGATTTTTCCCCAATAGCCAGGGGTTATGTAAACGGTGTACATAATATTTACATACATTTTATGTATATATTATACTTAATTTAGAAAAAAGAGAAAATTATACATATTCCGATGTCCTTTATCCAAAAAAACATACTTCAAAATTTGCATAAATCTTTGTAAACGGTTTACAAATTTTGTGGGACACTGCAGGATAATCATTATGTAAACTTTACATTGTGTTTAAATAAAATGTGCATAAAATTTATATATATCTGCCAATCAGACTTATGTCATTTACTGAAAAATGTTGATTGTATTTGAAAGCAAGTACCGAAACTTTGCGCAGCTGATAATGGTGGTGGATTCGGCATAGAACCATTTTGTTCGTATTGTGCCAAATTGATGGCAGCAACTTCTCGACTTAACATGCTCATCAGTTGCTCCATCCTTTTCGAGTCACACTCAACGTCGACCAAAATTTCGTACTCCGAACTCCGTCGCGCGGACTTTCTGGATTCTATGTGAACCACGTTTACTCCTAAATCCTTTAAACATTTTGTAAAATTTCGATTAATCAAAAAAGAACGCTATTTCGTAATACAGTTGTTTTTAATAAATTCGCGTTAACTCTTTAAGGACGATACCTCGATTTTGCAAAAAAAAAAAAACAGTATTTTTCAGTTTCATTACGACGTTAAGTTAAAATTACTATAATACCTTTAACTTTTTTCACTTGTAAAGTTTGAGTTTTCTTTATAAACATTATTGTAACTGAATTTACATTACAAATCAAAATATTGGTATATTTAGCTGTCTTTTTTTCTGAAACATATTACATTTTTCAAAATCATACAAATGATTGCGGAAAACGTTGCAATATTGAAACGAATGTCCTTAAACGGTAACATTTTTATGCGAATGTCTTACTTGGAAGACCTGTAGAGCTCGTGCCAAACCACCGATTTGATTTTTTAAAGAGAAGACCACTGAATTTTTAGAATCGCTCGTTCCCAGTGCAGAAACCTGTTCGTTGAATATTATGAGAGAATTAGCCAGAAAAAATGTTGAAAAATGGATTTAATTTAGAGTAAAATCAAAGAATTACAACATTATAAACAGGTAAAAAATTCCATCAGAAACCTTGCAGATAGGGAAATTTTGCAGCATTTTATCGCAATTTTATCCGTTCCATATGAAAACTATATCCGATTTCTGCATATATGGGCAATTTTTGTATAAACTTATGTTGGTGCATATTTTCCTATTAGAGCATATTAGATACATATAAAAATATGGTGTGATAAAAACTGTCAGAGGAGTCTTTTTATGTGGAAGTTTATATGTCACGACAGCTCTATGTATGTCCACATTGGTAGTCCAAAATTATACTACACATTCGGTAAAATCACGGTAAAAAACCGCACAAATACATATAGATCCAATCAGTCCTAAGGGTATCTGATGAAGTTTTTTAACTCGATAGCAATCAATTTTCCAACATGTTTTGTAATTTAAGCGTTGCAATTAAGCATCCATTTTAAAAGTTTCAAAATCAATGTGATTTTTTTATATAAGTTGATATATTAGTTTACTAACGTCTCGTGGCTCGTGCAATGGACTCCCTTCCTTGATGGACCATTCCTCTCCTCTTCTATAAAGCCACATACCTAAAAGCCCTTTACCAGAACCACTCATTGTGGGACCAGTGACTTTTCCTATATTCGCAGCATTTGAGGACAATGTAGATTTAATTCATCGCTTTCGCTTTGGAAAACTATATTTACATTAAAAGCTGATTAAATTGGAAAAATTAAAGCTGATTAAAGCTGAAAAAATAGTATTAAAAAATGTTTACAAATAACAGAATAATTAAACAGCCGAAACATAAAATGTGGTTTAAAGAAACTAAATTGCGTAATTTATAAAAAAATTAATCAAATAATAAGAAATAAATTCACAGTGTCATATAGTTACTTTGAATCTATTAAAATGTCTCAGTTGGTTTCTTAACTTATTTTTAATTTATTGACATTTATACATATGATGTCTGACGTTTATCATATCGAGGAGACTTCTTCTGTCTCAAATCTATTTTCTGAAATCTGGCGAAAAGTTGAATAAGGATTGATTCTATTTCGCATATGATATTAATTAAAACAGTTTTATCAGAACAATTTCAATTAAGTAAAACACTTATTTAGTTCACTTCGAAAAGGTCAGTTATACAAAATGACATGTATTCGATTAACTAACTTGATTATTTTGATGGTTCAGAAGAAAAAATCTACTATTCAGATTGATAATTAAAAAGTCTAATTTTCAAACATTTAAATGGGAAAACGTATACAAACTTTTAAAAGTAAAAGTAATTTTCACTGCCAATCTGAACAGTTGACTTTTTTTCGAACCATCGATTTATGCAAACTTTAATATGTCATTATCCAATTAAAAGATTTTCAAATGATTCTACAAATTGAGCTAACGATTAACATCAGTCAAAAAATAAAATTATAATTTATAATTCTTAATTAGCATTTTCGCAGGAAAACTCAAGTTGCAATATTCAGACAGATGTATTAAAAAACATATATTACCAGAATTTATTTAAAATCTAAAACTTGACAATTTAGACATTTGGATTGTATATTCTTTTTAGTTTTTCAGAACATTAAAAAGCTGGAGTTTACATAAATCATTAAAATAAAAAATTGTACACGCCTCGGGGAGTAAAACGCCACTGTATTCCCTCTGACGATTTCGAAAAGTGGCATTTTTTACTCCCTCAAGACGTAAAAATTCCACTTTTTTACTCCCTCGCCTTCAGTTCGGTTTGTAAACTTCGCAAGAGTGCACAACACACTATTAACTCAGCAGAAATTGTTCTTATTTAATAAACCAACTGATTAACCACTTGCGATAAAATAGATAAAAATACATTTTAAATAGACTTAAACAGATTTAAAATCCGTATTAAAATCTTCTAATAGTTCCCAATTTGAATAATATAATTCACAGATAAACCAAAACTGAAACTGATCTTTCATTTTTTAACCAAAAACAAAATCCACTTTTGTCTCTAAGACATCAGTCAGTCAGTCATTCAGTCACTCAGTCAGTCAGT
>JABFPB010003141.1:0-17864 GCA_022817645.1 Ceratoteleas bidentatus | reverse complement strand
ATTCGTGTAAAGTAGTTGGCCTGATAATAAAAGTTTTTAAATATTCTAAAATATTAACACATTTTGTTATATAACCAATTCAAACAGGATTTAAGTTTATTAAATTATTGTTTAAAAACAACTGATATAAAAAATAAATAAAAGCATCATTTCAAAATCCTTCGAACATTTTATAACAATTGTTATTCATTTGACTAGTTATTTTCTTGACTAGCGAATATCAACCGAACAACTTTAAGAAAAATAATATTAAAATTACAATGTCTGAACATTGTAATTTGACGATTTTCAAAATTTGTTGTTAAATACTACCGTAACTCAGAAAAATTATTAAAAATCTAATTAATTGGCCATATCTAAATAAATTATGTAAATATAATGTTATAATAAAAAGTTTTTATATGATTAATCAAAAAACATCAATATCCTAATGATTTAAAAGTTGTTTTTTTTTAATATTTTAAATATATAACAAGAAAAGTGATCTATAGCAAAACATGCAAAAAACTGGAACAGTATCACATGTTTATGAATTTTAAATAAAACCTAATTTGGAGCAAAAAACTAAATGTAACTATAAATAATGGTTTGTTTAAACACAAAAGATTTCTTTCGCAATATCCAATCTACAAAATGTGCAGTCATAAATAAAAAGTGACACAGACTAAAACCAATGGTTTGTTGAAACCCAGAAAAATCTGTAATAACCATCGCATGATGTATATTACAATTTGATGCAAAGAAATGGAACTGTAAATTAGAAACAAACATAAACACTCGAAGAAACTTCTACATGAAATAATAACATTAAAAGCATGTTTATATATATCGTTCTGTAATCGCGAAACATGTAATATTATATAATCTTCAACTTTACATGATCGAAAAAATACCAAAGCTTTATCAGGCTTTTGAGTTAGGGAAAAGTGTAGAGTAAAATCAAATACCTGGACCGAAATGCAAACATTTCATTTTTCAATGTTAATATCACATCTGTGATTGAAAAGAAAGAAAGATCAACCGATTAGTTCTTAATATTGATCATTCCTTGGCTCATAATAAGAAAGCAATCAGTTGGTTGATCTTTCAGTGTGGGAATCGTAAAAAAGTACTGATGAAAACATTTGATTTTTACCTTTTAGATGCAAGTTCAATCCCACATAAAAATTGTTCTACAAAATTGCGATGAAAATTGAAATGTTCTATATAGAAATCGCTACAGTTATGATAATGAATCAATTGCACAATATTTACACATTGTTTTATACATTAATCAATACTAATCATTTTTACATACTTGCGTCACAAATGCCACATTTTGCTTTTATAGCAGAATTGTAGCACAATCATGCCCCGATGGAACAAAACGTTTTTTTAAACGCTTTAAACGTTCACAGAACGATATTGGACACTAGACGTTTAACAAACGTTTATAAAACGTTTTAAGATTTGCGTTCCGTTAGGGTATGTGCAACCTGGGTAAAAACCATCAACTTTCCACCCTTATACAGAAATTACTCTTTTTTATGTGTGCACGAAATAGCCCTTGTAAAAAATTACATTCCCTAACTAGACCGCCTAACTGGTCATGCAAAGGCGGTCATAATTTTGGACATACATTTATCGTAACAAATGATATTCAATTGTAATTTAATATAGTCATTTTTAGTTACGACTCAACAAACTATATTCTAATCACAAAATATGCCACAAATTCGCCATTACACGCGTAACTAATTCCACCATAGAATTCCATCGATTCTATTTTTAATATTCCAATTATAAAATACAATTACAAAATGAACTTAAATGGATTATTTTGTACCAAAGGCACATGCCAGTGGTGAAAAACGACAGTTTTCAGCCTGAAAACCTGGCCTGAAATCAGTCCATTGACGCCCGGTCCGGAAAATGCAATTTTCCGCCCTAGGGCGTTTTACAAAAATAGCATTCTTAGCTCTCTGAGACATAAAATGTCGTTTACCACGGGAGAAGACGGAAAATTTGTTACTGTTTCCCGTTTCATACCTCTCAGTACAAAATACACTGTTTTGGACGCTGATATGGAAATTACCGTTTCCGTGCCAATTCGAAATTTGCCACTTTTCTCTCATTTTCTTAGCTGAGTAAATGTGACTTTTTCGTGCATTGAATATAAGTCTTCCACAACTCAGCCACCCGATAACAATGAAAATGATATAAGCCAGTTATTTTCAACAATGTAGTCACTCAGCAATAATAAAATCGAGATAAGACCATTTTTAGCCCAACTTCATATCACCTGTGCTAATATTTCTTCTGGCAAGAAAATTGCACTTCAATTTTGCGAAAAGTAATGATTTTGCAGGTACAACATTTTTAACATTGAACATAATGCATTTGCACACATAGAATTATCAAAAAACTACTGAATAAAACAAACGAAAGAGTATAATGTAGAAATAGTGAATAGTTGGTAACAAAACATGGAATTCAATAAAATCGAGTGTTTAAACACACAAAAACTTGAAGTGAAAATCTCGTCACTAATCTCATTCCTTAATGCAACCTTGAGATTAGAGTGAAAAAAGTGTTTTCCCCGGCAATGAAAAGCCGATTTTTAACCGAAACGTCGGTTTCCCCTCTCGTTATCATAACGATACAGGTTACCAGAACCAGCTTCATTTCTCTTGTCTTGTATTAAATAATAAAGCATCTTAGAGGAATTGTGTTGAAATTTAATTAATAGTATGTATTATAATATATATTACATATATATGACTGAACCACGGACACATTTAATGTATTATCACAATACCAGTGTACTGTTTAACTTTGCGATTTTTAATCTTATCATTTTGCTCGTCTTTGTATTATTCCCTTGTTCTTTAGATTTATTTATTTAAAATTATAACTACGCCTGAATAGTGCGTCACACGCCAGTCTTCGTACAAGTTGTTTGAACTGGCATTTTAGAAAAATGCATGGATCGATCTCGTTATCTATCCTTCATTCCTAATAGGTCTGTGATACCGATCCGAAATCCGCCCAGAACGCTACTAGCGGAAAGTGTGCGGTGCTGAATCTGAAAACTGCGCGCGAACTGATCAAACTTGAAATCAATACAGAAATTATCAGCATTTGCAACGACTTTCTGCCGGAATCTTCGCAAATCCTAACGGTCCCAAAACGTAGCGATCTTTCTGCTGGGAATTCGGAAATTTCGTCGAAATAATTGCTGTATCAATAGTGTCTTACAAGTTTTGTGAAATGCCATTTATTGGTTGCGATCTTTTTTTGGCGCTTTGACTAACAGACTCAACACTGCGAAAGCGGCGCCACCGTAGCCGTCACAGGCCTATTAACAGAGAGTCGTGGTGTCGACGCATAGATAATTACGCTTTCTCGTGATTCTTTCATTATATATATTCACTGTGTATATATATAATTTTGCTCTTGTTAAATGTATAATTTCGTTGGAAGGCAAAAACACGAAGCAGCGGCGAAACCGCGCAATCGGCTGGCGAATTGCAGTTGCGCCACTGACGCGAAAAGAGCGAGGAGAGAAGACGAAATGTATAATCGTGTGCAGTTGAAAAAACATTAAAGCTCGGAACATTGTCTGCGGGAATGTTGAGGGTTCGGTTCAAAATGTTTCTGTTCCTTTCATCAAGTTTTACTGCAATCGTCCTTTTTCTGTTCATTTCTGTATTTCGTTGCGATACAAATCAATCCGCAAAACAGATGGAAATCATAACTCTTGGTCGTAACACACAATTACAATTGTTCGGGTTCTGTATCGTTTTTACACCGCTTGTATGCAATACTTACAAATAAAATTACAATAAAACCGGTTGGAACTTATGAAGTATGTTACATAGTAAGAGCAAATCAGGTGGAATACGTTTTTGCAGCAATTGACTTGAAACAATTTAGTTTTGGTTTCAAAGGGAATGAGTAAAATGGATTGAATCAATCAACAAGTGTTTTTTTAAGAGTCATTTCTTTACGATTATTTGCGTAATGATATTTTTCATTTGGTGTCGGACAAATAGTATCAGAGATGAAGGAAAATATAGAGAAATCCACAAAATAATACTATTAAATATACATATATATACATACACACATATATATGTATGCATATTTGTATTTGTATAATTATGTGTATATAGATTTATATTACGTATATATACGTACATACACATAGGTATACCGATACCGACATGCATAATATATATATATTTACACACACACACACATACATACGCGCGCACACGGTAGCACAATGGAGAGGGAGTTTATTCTAACTTAATTTTAAACAGCTGAATAGCATATATTTTCAAAAGTGGATAACTTGTACTTTGGATAAAATTTGATGTTACGTGCGACACTGCGTAACATTCTTACAACTATATTAATAGTAATCAATATATTAATCAATTTCGTTCTTATCTAGTAATTTTTTACTATTGACACGCGAAAAAGTTAGACGAATGTTCGAAAATTACAAAAAAAAACTCCCATGCCGGACACGGGAAATAAATAGGTAATCAAAATAAAAATTTTGGGGCAATGAATACTTGAGAACGCAAAACTGGTGTCGACGCATCAAATTTTCTTCAAAGTTAGTGATTTTTTTTTTGGTTTTTAGTTTACTTGTATCATTAGGTTTTCCTTTAGTTGAAATTTTGTTTTAGAGATGTCAGATGTTTTCCTCTTCTTCTAAAATTGTAGTATCTATAATATCCGTTTAACGCCCTTCGTTTAAATTCTTATCTGTATCGGTAATCGGTAAATTTGCTTGAATGATCGTAATATCTTTTTGTCTGTCGGTTTTTCGCGTTTCTCTTCATTTCGACTATGTTTACAATAGATTGAAATTACGAACAAGTGAAAGAAAGGAATTGCGAGACAAGTAAAAGGAAATCAGTGTTAAATATTAGAAAGAAATATGGAAATGCAGTTTTTGTCAACAATGTGTTCACGTGCGTACACATATTGTCGGTCGCAAGTAAAAGGAAAGTCAAACTTCCTAATAATTGTACGTATATATGCACACACGAGCAATACACGTCTTAAGAGCTGGTAGTTGATTGGAGGCAAACTTTGAATTAAATAATTAGTTGCCCTTATTACTTATCGTTAAAGATGATTAATACATGTCAAACGGGACATTAACATCTCGCGTTAAAGATCTCTTTACATCATGATAGAAGACTTTGCATTTTTTTGTTTTGTCTTTATTACTTTTTGTATGATTTTAATACGTCAACACCACTCCAAAGTCGCGAGTTGTTTTTCATATATCTTCCGTTCACTTTGAAGTCATCATCGTTACGAATTCTGAAACAGAAAAAAAAATCAAATTATAAGTTTTTCATTCTCGGTTCACTTACTGTTGGCAGCTTAAGAGACTTTTAGGATACGGTATTGATTTTAGTGGAACCTATGCCACCGAAAATGTCTCAATACAGTAAATGAAGTCTGAATAATTTATTTTTCAGATTCAGACAATTACAGAGGATATTAACGTTAATTGGATGCGAATTGTTTTTTACTTTTAATAAGAAGTGTATGCAGTTTTTGCATAAGTCAAATTTATAACGGATTATAATGCATAGAAAAGGGATATTTTGGTTCAATTCGATTGTCGTCGAGAAGCTCTTGTTTTGTCAGTCAATAACTCAAACTCCCAACTAAATTGTTACAAAAAGCAGAGCGTGTCATACTTATTCTAAAAAAGTATTGCATGCACTTCGGACATAACGATCGTAATATGACACTTGTCTGTAATCGCGTTTTCCCCGTTCCAGGTGCATAAATATGTTTCAAACTGCTGAAGTACGCTAATAAATATCGTTCAACGTTCCAGTCGAACGCTCTTATTTCGCAAATAAATGTAAAGCTGAAAAGAACAAATTTTAAATTGACTATTTCGCATAAAAAAATGTAACATTTGTAAATTCAGCAATGGTTTGTTGAGGAGGTGAAATTTAGTCTGATTTAGACAATGAACTGGCTGAAATAGCCCTGCTAAAAATGTTTGATAGAAATGAATAGAAAAGAATTAGATTTTGAGCTGAAATGTTCATTTCCATTTGAAATGGAATTCGTTTAACTTGCTTTGAATGTCGGGTGAATAAGTTCCAATTTAGGAATTCAAATGAGTCTTTTTTTAATATCGATCTAACAGAAAGTGAAAGAATAGAGAGAAATTTTGTTTGTAAGTTTTAATGCAGAGTGAGAAATTAAAGATGTTTCTCTGGAACAGTGAAAAATCACTGTAATATAGCAGAATAGAATATTTTCTGAACAATTTAATAAACAAAATTATTTTAGCAATTACGTTGGCATGAAACTGTACTTAAATGTTGAATGGATTCCTTATAAATCAATATTTTATTATTTTGTTCATTGTTTATTTTTATGATAATGTTTACTAAGAACAATTTTCCTTTATACTTATATTACATTCTGTTTGGAAAATTACGGGATGTTTCTATGTCCACACTTTGGTACAATTCAATGCCGATGTTCTTAGGATAGAAAAGCGAATAAAGGTCAGATACAAATTATACATACAAATTAATTACCAAACTAGTAAGTAATTAAAATTAAATGTAACCTAAAACAACAAAATTACAGTTTTCAACTCGCTTGCATTCTAGTGAAATAATTTAAACATTGTCCACTAATTGAGTTTCCGCCTTGCATCTCCTGATGTTTAATACAAAAGAAATCCAATTACTGGGCAATATTATTGAACCAATGAAATTTGGGCAAAAATTGAATCTAAAGTTAGGTTCACTGGCAAAACGTAACAAAGTACTGTTGAAAACAGTACTTTGTGTTAGATACGATTACGACTCAAAAAAGTTTTTAAGGCCAAACATTAAACCTGCTGGAAAATTATTCATTGTTCAAAGTTAATAAACATTTCTCTAGACATTGAAGAATATTTCATCGTTTGTCTACAATTGATACATTTTGTTTATTTATGTAATTAGTTTCCCCACTTTCAAAACGCGGTTATTTTCCCAAAAATGTATCAATCTTTTTTCTTTAACTATAATATTTGTCCGCAGTGACAGAACGTATTGATTTCAATTACAATACTTCAACGACATAATTTCAACAAACAGAAGTTTGAGTAATGATAAATTACGTTTCACCTCAAGAGGGTATAGATCTATACCTACATGTGTAAAGTATAGAAAGAGTTATACGTATTTATAGATAATATTTGTGAAAGTGTGATGTTGAAGAAATGTGTTCGACACATGTTTTTTGTATGCCAGATGAAAAAAGAATGTTGGAATGACTCAAAGAGATTTTCGAGGGCCAATTGTCAGACATTGGCTATGTTTCTAAGTTGGGCGCACTGCAGCTTTACTGCGTGGGACGAAGACTATCCGCCATGAGGGCTGCAATGCGCCCAACTTAAATACGCAGTCAACATACGACAAGGAAACGCCACGAACATCATTTTGAGATTACAATGTTCCAACAATGTTATCTATGGAATGTACCACATTTTATAGTAAGTACTAAAAAAGTGCCAATTTATAACAAATTTGTTGCAAGTAGATGAGTTTAAAATAATCAAAACGTTGTAAAAAAATTATCCAATGAAAGTTACAGATCCGTTATGTTTATAATTTTTTATTTTTTAGTAGTTTATTATTAATGATATGAAATAAAAAAAAACAATTTTAGCAGGAAGTATTGATTTTCATCATGTTTAATTAAATGTTTATTGTGTTATTTATTCAACTTAAGAAGCAGTATTACAGATGGAAATTTTCATTATGCAATATTTTTGAATTTAGCATTTTTAAGTTCTTTTTAAAAAAGTGTTTAGTGTTGTCTTAAAGAAATCACTTTAAGTCAGAGACAAAAGTCTTTCAGGGTGGTTAGTATTTTTCAAGAACAAATTTCCCGGACTTTTCCAGGGATTTCCAGAGGACCATCGAATGTTTTCCGTGACTTTATTAGTCAACAAAATTTCAGTATTTCCATATATTTACTTACTAAGTGGTATTAATTATAAGCTCTAGAATAATTGAGAATAATTAAAAAAAAACTTGACTTTGAGTGTTAATCTTAACAATAAATGTTTGGAGGCACTTTGTTATAATTAAAACAATAAAAAAATGTACAGAGAAAAGGTTCGTCCATAATCTTTCAATAAACATAAACATTCCAATGTTACAATATATTAATATAATATGAAGAACTTTTAATTAACAAATCACATAAAAACTAAAAGACTATTCGAATCACAATCAAATCACAAACAAATCAAATCACAGATCACATTCAAATATTTTTCTCTGACTTGTGAGAAAATTCCCTGACTTTTCCCTGACCAACAAATTTCCCTGACTTTTCCAAGTTTTTCAGGTTTCCCAGAAAGTGATCACCCTGTGTTTGACAAATTTACAAATTTTGTGAAAAATTTATATTTATCGATGCACATCAAACAAGATGGTCCTGACATATAAAACTGAAAACTACCTAACATTGCCATTTTTCAAACTTTGCAATGTCATTCGCCATTACATACGAGATAACAAGTCTATACATTCATATTAATTGTTAATTAGTTTGCAAAAAGTAACTGTTTTTTCTACAGTTACTTTTTGTGATCCCAAGAAACTACATTATCACCGTACAACATTTATTTTTCATTACTGAAATATGCTCTGTTCTTATAAATCTCATGTTTTGCTAGAAGTTGGTCACGGCTGGGAGCTTAAGTAAGAGGGTAGGGTGAGAGAGAAAAAGAAGGGTGGCGGGGTTCGTACAAGGGATCGTATATTTCTATAAAGATAGCACGGTTACGGCTTCTTCAATTAACGGCGAAACACGTCACGCCCCTCGCACACTTTCAAAGTGATAAAATTGGCTAAAAAATAATGTCAAACATTTTTTGTCAATAAAAATTATCGATCGAGAAGCGATGTACCGACATTTTGAATTCAAAATGTTTTGTGTTGGTTCGTAATATAAAAAGACAATTTATTTGTAGAAAATGGAAGTATCTTTTAAATCTTTGTTGTAAAATAATAAAGCAGTCATTTGTTAGAAATTTCTTTGTATTCACATTTATGTTGTGCGAAATAACGTACAAAAAAGTTTATTTTAAAGTGAAACGACTTTTTTTTATTGTTAACAGTGGAGGTAATTATAATTAGTATAAATTTTAAGTCTGAAGGGATTTTTAAGTAAATGATTGGTCACTTTTGTAATTTGCAGTTTGATTTTAAATGACAACTTTTTAAACAAATTATTCAATGTGTCTAAAATTTTCTTATTTTTAAAATCCATTCATACATGAGGTTTTGGTGTCACAGGCCAACTATATTTCACGTTCAAAGTCGATCTTTATGCTACAAAAAGGGAAGAAGTATCCATTGAATAAACAATGAATTTCTAAAAGTAACGCAAAATTATTTAACGCCTCGAAACGTACAAGGAGGCCTTGGGGCAGGTGAGCTGCATGGAAATAATTTGTTAGTCTATCCTTCTTCAGAAAGATGCGTCAAGTTCAATAGTGAACCTTGCGAGTGTTTAATCGCTTGTACTTTATAGTAATATAAACGATTCACTAAAAAAAATCGTTTGTTATCATAAACAAATTCCTTGACATTGTCTCAAAGGAATATTAGTAATTATGCAAGAACAAAATTGTTTCAAAATTATTTATTAAAAAAACATGTTTTTGTAACACTTTCTGAAAGTTCAGGATTACGTTAAATTTCAAAATCAATTAAGGAAAAATTTTCTCAGAAATCAATTGTTTGACAAAAAGCTTTATATTTGATATTTTAACACGGTGCTGTTGGATTTGTGAAAATCAATACTATGGTTGATAAAGAATAATATGTTTATATATGTTTTACTATATTTTGCTGAAATGCAATAAGTTTAACTGCAGAATTTAAGCACGAATGTCTCTAAAACTGTTTATCATCTCAAACAGTTATAATTTTGCTATTTTTCAAACATTTTAGTTCTAGTTAATGGCCCAATGTTATAAATTTAGTGCAGAAAAATGGTTGGAAAGATTTTTGATATATTTATTACAACAAAAGTTATACATTAAAACGTCAAAAATAATTAGAAAAAAACACCATTTGATTTTGTTTCATAAAGATATACATTGTAAATAGTTAGCAAAGATTTTTGTAAACAAAATTTTTATAAAATTGGCTGGCAAGTAGCGATTTTAGCCGTTTCTATAGACGGTCCCCTTAATTCTGACGCAAGCCATTGGAAAATGTAGAAAAAGTCCAAATGTAAATGTTACAAGCTTGGAAAGACAATTAATTTGTTTACATTCGCAAAAACATTCTCTCGTTGTAATAAAAAGGTAATTGCAAAATACAGCAGCTGAGCTTTTGAGATTTGTCACAAAACAAATTGTTCGTAAGTTCTAGACACACCAACTCTGTGGTAATAGGCACAACATATCACTTTAAGGTGATAGGTCAGTCCAAAAGTCACACAGTTAATTCAGGCTTGTAACTATATCAATAAATTTCTGGTTTGAAGAAAACTTTGAATTGATTTCAAATGATTTTCAATTAAACTTAGTAAATCGTTCTTCCTTTTTCTTTTTCTAAATTTAAACCAAATTTTAATTAAGAAACTATAAAATTATACAATGTTACTGTCAAATTTTGCAAAACCAAAAATTGTCTACCCTTTACTGTAACTTTTTCTCTAAACTCTTCTGACATATGAGATTATAAACTAAATTTCAAAATATGTGCAACTTTCACTATGTGAAACTGCAGTGTTTAATTTGATAATTTTTTGTAAACAATTTATGGAAAGTAGACTTTTTCCAAAAAGGAAAGTTACGTAATAAAATTACCTAACTTAAATCTAATTAAACATTTAGTTAATAATTATATATTAACCAACTGTTAGCGAAAAAAGTGTATATTTTTCTTATCACGAAATCCTGTGTAATAGTGTAAGTGATTAATTAACTTACCTGTGTCTTCTTCTATGTTGTATTAAAATATTAAGCTAATAACCAAAGCAAGCATACAAAAAATCTTTCTAACAAAACAGCATTCATTTAAAAACAATAACATCTAACATTGTTATGGTTACTGCAACACCATTCATATCTTAACAAGTTATGTGATTTGTACAAATTTGTCTCAAAAACACAATTTTTTTACCCGACTCATTTTTTATGCAAAAATATAAAAAATCAAGCCATAAGCTGCAGTTGCAAAGCCATAATTTTTGGTCACTTTTAACTCATAATTTTTCCTCTGGTATGTAATCCATATGAATAAAAATAGAAAAACACTCTTAAACAGTCTCTCAGGCCTTTTAAAATTGCATTACAACATTATTTGTGTTAGTGTATTGCAGTTCCGTATCATACGTTTTTAAACGTTTTCCCATTCTTACTTGAATTTCGCGATTACGTACAAATGTATTTGTTTATAAGTTTCACAATATATCGCAATTTCTAAAACTGTCCCTCTAATATCGGATAAAACTTATAGCCACTTGACATCGCCACCCTAGTTCAAGTTTTCAAGACACCTCCATTTTTGTTTGCAAACGTTATACTTTCATGTCATTTAAAATTAATATATAAGGCTTTTCAATGAAAAATTGCATTTTGTTGAGCTTAATGTATTTTACTTCACTTTTTTTTCATGAAAATCATAAATAGAATGATACACTGTGACAAATTTCAAGATTTTTGTTTATCTTTTTTTAACAGTCAATGTTTCATCCTAACTTTCAACTCGAAATGTATCTGAAAGCCATTTTGGCCTTCAATCAATTTACACTGACTTCAAAAATCCCTTATATCCCTTAAACCTTTCCATTATCTATATGTTTTATAATATCCAAGATAAAATACATCTTGGATAAGACGTCTTATATATCTTATACAAAATCCAAGTTTTAGCTGATTTCTGAATTGGTCTGTCCACATCCTAAACAAAAATGGGGGAGGTTTTTTCTAAAAGTCTCCCAGGCAAATGGCGCAAAATAAATGATTCTTGTTACCTTCATAATTTACTTGGCCATCTCCGTCTATGTCAGCTTCGCGAATCATTTCGTCGACCTCTTCGTCCGTCAACTTTTCGCCGAGATTCGTCATGACGTGTCTCAGTTCAGCCGCAGAAATAAATCCATTGCCGTCCTTGTCAAACACCCTGAAAGCCTCTCGAATCTCTTCTTCGCTGTCGGTGTCCTTCATTTTACGTGCCATCATAGTTAGAAACTCGGGGAAGTCGATGGTACCATTGCCTTCAAACGAAAATTCAAATTATTCGACGTTTCGCGCTTAATATAGTCGACAATCAATCGACCTCGCAAAATTACACCTATATAGGCTTCGAATGCCACTTTTAAAACAAGTTACTCAACCGTTCATTTTCTAATTGATATTCAAATCGTGAATAAACCCTAATCAGAACTGTATCAATTGTATGCAGATTTTTCGTACAATTTGCATCGAATTTTGTAAAATGCCCGCATAATTTTGTAATTGCAATTGGGGTGAGAAAGTAGCGAATCAGTCACTGACATTTGAAGTTGGATTGTCAGCCAATGAGGTATATGAGACGAAGCCATAAATGACATTTGCAAAAGATCGTATAACAGAACTTAGACGGTCCTATTGTTATATAATTTTCTGTCAATAAAAATGAGGAATGAAGGAAATCGTCAAGACTTCGACGCAGCGAAAACTCGGTTGACCTAATTTGAGCACTGCAGTATTTTACTCCTTAAATTCGGCGTAATCGCATTTTTGGTTGCAGTGTGATAATAAGGTAAGTCTACGCAAACCTGATGTAAAGCTTCGTAAGCCTTAAGACTAAACGTATTTTACTTCAATGCCAGGCTATAACCAATGTTCGAGAAATTTGACAGAATACAGTTTTTGCTAAAGTTTATTTCTACAAAGTATTTTTTGGACAATTTAACTGCATTGTTTAAAGTATAAAAAAATCGATCATTTTGGATGAATAGAAGATATCACCTTAATAGACATCTATTTGGAATAATTTATTAAGTTGTTAAATTAATATCAATGTTCGTTTTGATCGATTGTTATTCTTTGCTCTTTGTTCTTCAGGAATCTGCCTTTTAAAACCGTCAATTACATTTCACTATGGTAATGTAACATTTATTCATTGGTGCGTAATTAATGAATTTCAAGTTGAACGTTTCGAACGATTTGTTTGTTTAATGAAAAGTCAATCACACGACAAGAACAACAGCGAATGATACATTGTAATTCACAAAAAAATGAACATAAGATACTCTGTTATTGATGGTCCGATTCCTGTTTAATAATTGAGTAATTGTTCTTTTTTTATCGAACCAAGCGTGCTATTAACTATTTATCATCGCGGCTGATAGTTAAGATTTGACTCAGAACTTTGACCCACTTATACTTTTTGCAGTTTAATTTTTTTCTTTTTTTTGCAAATCGCCGTTTTCATCGCTGGTATCGTCAAAAATGTTTTGAAATCTCGCACGTACCATCGGCGTCCACTTCATTAATCATATCTTGCAGTTCAGCTTCTGTGGGATTTTGACCTAAAGAACGCATAACTGTGCCTAATTCCTTGGTCGTGATCGTTCCATCTCCGTCTTTGTCGAATAAGGAGAAAGCTTCCTTGAATTCTGCGATCTGTTCCTCTGTTAGTTGGTCAGCCTAAAAACATATTGTAAAATAAACATTTTACCTTGTCAGCAAAAACACGCAAGTATGCATTTTTCTATCATTACTTGTATTCAAAATTAGTATACAATTCCAAAATTGGAATTGGATTTCCGAAATTCAATCTGTGTTCTTTGTTCTTGGTTAATAATAAAAAAACCTTTTTTGTACTCTAAAAATTGTGTTTGTAGGTTTTCGTGATGTAAAACAGGGAATAAGTAAACGGACTGTTAACTATCGATTAAATGAAACAAAAATGTAAAACACTTTAATAATGTCTTATATCGTAAACGTTACAATGTAAGAAATGCAAAACGTGGGATAATGAATGGAAAGCGAAATGGAATGTTCGCTTTTATTGTTCTAGGTGTAATAAATTTACGTCTCTTTATTAACTTCACTTAAATTTTAATTACGAGGCCTAAGTTGGGTTGAAAATTGAAATTTGAAGGAATTAATATTGAAATTATATCAAAAAGATTTCCGTTAGCAGCTTGTCGTTGAAGTTGTAGATCTTCATGTTCAAAGTATTTATAATTGAACTAATCAATGTAAATAGTGCTAAGAAATAATGCCTATCAATAGTACCTTTCAAATATTTATAAGTCACAGAATGCATCACGTTAATGACAATTTAAAAAGACATTACTTAAGATCAAATGGGTTAACACATTTGTCTATAATTTCGTGATCTCACTCAGAAATACATTAGATTAGATGAAGACATAAAAGCAACTATTGTCTATATGTAACTCAGATATAATTGTGTTACATGATTCAGTTGGAAAAAGATATTTGGACAATCGATTATCTTAGTTCTTAGCAAAATTCACTTAAAGTGTTTTAGAAAAAAATATTTTCCCGCATTTTATATTTGTATTAAATTACTGATATAAATTATAGTGCTTAGTCAGAAGTAACATTGCAGTCTATCCAATACTTAAACTGAAATGCAGATGCATAAAATTGATTTTTGATCTCGGTTAGTTTGGAAGGATAAATTAGTATATGCATGCAATCTCCTTAAATCTAAGAATAATTGACTTTGAGAAAAGGTATAATTTGTGACCTGTCACAGTATTTACATCAATGTATGATTCATTGTTTTTTTGCATGACAAATATAAATAAACAATTAAAGCAGCTTGCATTAATTAGCATTAGTCACTTGAACAAAACATTTGTGAGACATAACACAACAATTTATTCATATGACATAAATCTGTCACCATAAAAAAAACTAAATGAAAATCGAAAAGTGAACCATTTTTTACCAGAGATTTAGTCAAGAAAAAATGAAAACTTACAAAAATACTTGCGTTCACAAAATTGACTCATTTTATCAATAGTTCTTGCGATGACTAAATAGTAGAATGTGTCATAAAAGACTAAGTGTGTTCTGCATTAAAGTACTCGATTAAAAACGATTTACATCAGTGCAATATTCTTGGAATGGCATAGACACATATTTCTATTATTACATTAGAAAATAAATTTGATATTATTATTGTATTGAATGTAGGTCATAGGTTTATTTGAAGAGTTATATTCATAATTGTACATTTGCGAATAATATGTGAAAATAGGAAAAATAAACTGAATAATCAAACCAATTCGATTTACGAGCATATCAAGTTTTATTTGTAACGTGTGATCAGAAATACCAGTACAGCATTTCAAAAAGATTATTTAATACGTAACGCTATTATGAACTGATAAGGTAAAGTGAAAAATGAAATTGTGTAATAAATCTGAATACATGTATTCTATTCTGATAATTGTCAACCTTGTGTTAATAATCACTGGGAAGTTAGTTACAGAGGTTATGTGATTTTAAATCAGAAATTTTATCTGACTAAATGACAAGGCGCAAATATAAACAAATTCTGTGTTTGTGTCAAAATAAATTTATTTGGGTTTATCGGGTGAATGTTCTGGGTCTGTGTACACATACAAACAAATAACAAGAAATATTTGAATAAACAAATGGTAGAAATAAATGTCTTATTCGGGTTCATTAGGATAGCCAAAAATTTTGAAATCTTATTTTTCAGAGAATTTCGTAACCTTTGCTCTAACAGTAATTTCATTAGTTTGATAACTCGGGTTAAATCTAATAAAGGTATTTCAATGGAAAATTCGTTTTGATACAAATGCTGAAAGGCAGGCCAGTTTTATTGATACACAACATGAATTGATATATTAAATCACGTTTATGAGTAATTTTGTCAATATGAGGTAAATGTTCCTGTTCGTAAAATGACCCTAACATTTTCATGTGCCGTTCTTTTTAAAGAGACCTTAAAACATAAATGAAAGTTATAGTTTAATAGTTTGTGGTTTAAGAGTTCAGTTGTATCTATATTCAATCTGTCATTTGAAACTAATAATTGAAAATTGATCCGGTGTATCTATTACAAATAAGAGCTAAGGTAACATTAATTTTAGTTGAATTTCCAAAAGTTTCAGAATTTAGTCTTAAAATTAACCGTATTGCCTTTAACAGTTGCATTTATGTCAAAAATGTCAATTTATGATTTTAATAATTGAATATTTCAATCAGATTGCATTTCTGAAAAACATGGGTTGAATTCTATTAAAACTGCTATCTGAAGCTGAAATTCTCTGAAATTCGTCTTTATCCAGTTTTGTATTGATTTGGGCTATCCTGAAAATGTTTTCGGTTTCACAATTCATTTGTCTACATTCAAACATACACATACAAATAAATACAAACAAAAACATGAACATCTACAGCATTTGGAAAAACAATGATTTTCGGACGAATGACGGATTTCAGCCCTCGTTGGAAACAAACTACGCCAAAGGACTAGTCTACGGTCTACGAAACAACGGCGACAGCGCCAAATTTGCGGCTAAAAGGAATTCACCGTTGGGCCGTAACGGTCGTTTCATTCTTCCACGACAGCTTCACGCTATTTTATTTACATTTTTATTGATCTCGTCGTTACGGCCCAAAGCTCGCAGTCGAGATGGCGCTGTTGTCGTATCTTAACCGACGTATTACGCGATTTTCCTGCAAAGTCGTGGAATTGACAATAGGTTATGAAAGCCATGTGCAAATACGCATCTTGTATGCCGATTAGAAAAAAAATGTGGTTTTACTCAAATACTACTCATTGCTGTTTAGTTAAATACGTTCAACTGAAAACTGCGTTTTTCTGCTTGAGTGACTGAAAAGAATTGACAAACTACAAAGCTATATATCTCACTGAAAATACATTTCATTAAAGAAAGAAATATGCGAATTTTTTTCAAAATCGCAAATCGCGATTGAAGTTCGATTTGAAGTTGTTTTCTGCGCAGACTACATTGATAAAATGATTTCAAGCGAAAATCCTAGAGTTCACTAAACATCGATAGTAAACTATCGAAACTATCGATGGCTACAAAACTGTCGATTAACAATCGTTTTAATTGTGTTTATTAAATGTAATTCTGCCTCTTCATTCAGATTATTTTCTGTAGTAACTTAACATTTTACGTCACAAAAAATATTTTGACATTCTGGAAAAATTGCAGCTGCCCCATATTAAAAAAGATAGCCTACAGAGTTTCAAAAGCAGATATTGTAATAAGCGACCAAAGAAATCTTTAAAAATATTACAAACTTATGTATGCAAAATGATGTTTATGTCAAACTCTTCTTATTCATGACATTTATATTCGATGGTACTATCGATAGTAGTCGACACTTTCTTTCAAAACTATCGATAGTCAAACTATTGATGCGAACTCTAGAAAATCCTATTCCCACCCCTGCAACCCATAAATTTCTTCCCGTACATTCTCCTTTTCGCGACGCGATCTAAAATACAAAAAACCGTACCCTCCCATTTTTCCTCGCGTTTTTCAACGTTATTCCACCACCACGCAGATGGCGTGACAGTGCCCCCTAAACGCACCCCTTTCCCACCCCGTAAACGACTCTGCACATGTTCGCCTCCCGGGCCGTTCTTCCGTTTGAAGCTGGGCGCGAAAGCCGTCGGGCGGCGTAACCGTCGCAGCGGGAAGTGCGCTGCGTTGCCGACCCTCGCGCGAACCGCGCGCGCGCGCGCTTTTGCGCGTTCCCTCGGGGCGAGAAAATTCTCGCCGAGGGCTCGCCGGCGCGTCGGCCGCGGCGGCGCGCGGACCCGCGCGTCGCG
>JABFPB010003140.1:0-17874 GCA_022817645.1 Ceratoteleas bidentatus | reverse complement strand
CGTCCCAATAGCCTCGTGAGGAGAACTAGTTTATGGGTGATTTAGAACATAATTTGAGCGCTCATTTGGGGACATTACTTTTAGGTTAGGTGGGGCAAAGTAGTCATTAATTCATAGTAACTTTTTTGAGATAAACTTTTTAATGTTTAGCGAACTGAAGTTAACTTTTCTCTCTAGAATGATACATAAATACAGCTACAAAATTTCTTGATGCAATCTCGGGTGAAAAATCTGAAATGACACTAGGTGGCGCTTCCCGATCAACGTATCTCGTCGATATGAGCAAACTCTGACCGAATCGTCTTTTCGCCGGACTGTTAATTAAAAAATAGTAATGACCGCGCCATGGTAGACTAATTGCAGAAATGTGAAAGTGACGATCCGCATGCGTGGCGATTCGTTCTCGAAGGGCGCCGAAGCGTAATGAAAACATCGCATTCCGATTGCGCGCGGGCTCGAAAACAAAAGCGGGTGAAAATAACGCCGATCCGACGTGTTTCCGCGCGTGTTTTGGTTGTCACTCGATCATATTTCACGACACGCCTGGCGATTTGACATTTACATCTGCCCGCGACGTGGGAACTCTATTATTGGCAGTCGATTTACATCTGCTTAGTCAGATTCAACAACTACTAAACGTTATGAAGTGGAACATGTCTCCCTCTTGTTTCGAAATTCGCGAAAAAACTCCACCAACTCCAGATTCAAATAAACACTTTAGACCGGGGCAACCCTGGTCTAAAGTGTCGACCCTTTGTTTAACTTTGAGGTTAAAATTAAGACTGAGTTTAATTTTAACCTCATATATCGACTATATTCGATACATGTTTAAATTTAGTTGGAATTGTAACTGATCGAATGTTCTAAAAGTTTCATTTCTAGTCAATTTGATCGAATCCTAAGAAAGTTTAAATGCCTGATCACCTGACCAGCGAACAGAGTTGCCCAACGTTGTCGCGACGAAAAAGTGGCAGCATAATAAAAATGAACGACCGCCGATACATTGAAACCTTTTTCGTCCTGCGTTTGTTTGTTTATTTATTTATTTGTGTGTAAGTGTCGCTCGTTAACGAAGTAATATTAGACCGCTGAATCACGCGAGCAATAAAAGCAGCGAATGTTTGCCGCTATAAATTGCAATAAATGCATACGTAATGGTTACTGCTGTATTTCGTAACGGCGCAAGAGGAATTCGTATTTTACAACGATTACAATTCAATGCCGCAATGAGCTTTTGAGACGCGCTTACGACAGAATCGAGAAAACTCGCCGGTATTAGAATACTGGTCAAAACTGAAACCGAATTTTCAACGTTGTTAAAGTTTCGCAAAATTCAGTATTCGCTTTTAAAAATACCTTACTCTAAATTCAGTGCATCGATTTGTTACTTCGCGAACTTCACGCTCTTGCACTGAATTATACATTTTCGATTTGTTTCCATCCCAGTTTATTTACACAGAAAAAAGGAAATCTAAGGCGCTCTATTGTCCGTCAAACAATCTGGAGATCTGGAACATTAAACTCAACAATGATTTGGATAACAATTTACTTCATTCAACAGAATTGAAAACATTAAAGTAATTTTTTTATTTAATTAAAATTTTTCGAAAATTAAATTTTGGGTCACACCCCTAAAAATGAAGTATCCAAAAAAATATCCAAAAACTTTTTAAGCTAGAAAAAGCACCAAACAGTTTTCAATGTCTTAAAATATGGTATTTCTTAAGGAGGTTCCCCAGCTACATGAAGTAAATGTGTTTAAAAACTCTCATTAGCATTTTCAAATGTTTTTCATCATTAAATTTTAAAACCCAACAGTCATGATTAAAGAAAGTAGAAGTGGCCAAATTGTTCATGCTGTTTTTCCCAAACATGTTTGAAAATCCGAGCCGCAAAATGCAAAAAACGTCTTAATGGAACTCCTTAATGGAATGATAACCGCAAAAACAATAGACGATAATGAAACGCCGATATTGATTATAAAAAGTAATTGAATTGAATGCCAGCGGCGTCCCTGACGCTCGTCTTTGTGCCATTCACGTATCTTTTACCCCTTCGTTAAATCGCGGCTCGTGCTAAACAGACGCATCTTACATATCAATGTCCGGCGCAGTTCACCTTTCAAAGCTACCGGGCTTTCGGCGCAGCGCGTTCCATGAAACGCCGTTTTATTTCTAAATCTCGTCGTGTCCGACGCAAACAAAGACATTCGGATACGCGAACCTTGACATTTGTCTCTCTCCTCCCCCGCCCCGACACCTATCAAACTTTTTCCCTCTCAATTCCATCGTATAATTTTATTACACATTGCTACCTCGGAAGGTACGTTTCTCCGTTTAATGGGAAAATCGCTCGCCTCGAGATCTGTATCTGCTTTTTCATTAAGGATTAAGTGTGATGTCACGTTTACGGCGGAAAGTCGACGATTTTTGGGAAGACAAATTTTTCGAACCAAGATTTCCATCTAGTCGATTGTCATGCTAATTCCGACTTTTCGAGGTGAATCTCGTAAAAAACAACGTCGAAAAACCCATTCCGTTAGAGCAGAAACGGGAGTGTAATTTTACAGAAAACGTTGTCATATCTTATAAGTTTTTCTTGTAGGATATTGCAAGCGTTTATCTCCAGCGATACTGAAAGCGATTATTTCTGTGAAACAGTTTTTCGGACAGTTAGTTGAAAAACTGATCGAATTTGAGTGACGAAATTTGGGCGGCAAAGTCGTACGAAAATAATACCCGAAATGAAGGAAAAGCGATTAATTATAGCGTGCGACTCGGTGCGCTTATTAAATTCGCCGCGGAATAAATCATTGTATCCTGTTGCTGATAATGCGGTCGGCGATGAATTTAATACGCGGTGCGTCCGCGGTTTAGTCAACATCATCCAATATTCAGGGCCCGGGGCTAAATACGGTCGGCGACGCGGCCAATTGGAGGACCCGATTGTAATTTAATTTCGATACTTTGTCGACGTTGTTATTTCGACGCCACGTCCAAATGACGCATTGATGAGTTATAACAGGAAGTTACACGGAACGATTGTTTAATGCCCACTTAGAGGCTGCTACTTTATTCAAACGGTTCGCACGGAAATAACACGGATCTTTACACTCAGAAAAATGTTCTATTGAAATTTGTTAGACTCACCGTAATTTTTACAATATCATATCGTAATCGCAAAATATCATATATTTTTGTCCATATATATACTTATGTTCATTTTTACCCAGAAATTTGTGTAACCTCAGATAATATTTTATACATAATTTAGTCAATTTTACTTGATGATCTAAGCAAATCATACATCGCAATTACTATGTAATTGGGATGTATGGGAAATTTACTGCAAATCTGGAAATTAATAGAACTTTTTTTCCCCGTTCCCTCACTCTTTTTACGATTTCTCCAACAACCGATTTTTCCTGTAATCAAATTAATGGAAACCCCTTTTTTTATCGAATCTGTAATTAAAGTTTTTGTCGCCAGATAAAAATGAAGAAAATCAGTAAGGTTCCGTACGAGCGAGTCGAGGGCAAAATGCGGTTTCCCGTTTTTGTCCATTTTTTCGTATCGCGGCTTAAATTAATTATCGATAATAAATTGGCAGTTAATGGCACGTAAACGGCGAAAAAGTTTGCTGCGATAATGAGCTAATCTCGGGCGCTGTAAATTGTTTGTTGACAGATAATGCCAGGACATTGAATAAAAGGACGTTATCTGTCCGGGGCAGGGAATTCCAACGACTAATTATCGTGACCGGCTGATAATCGGGCCGCGCAATTGTGTTAGAGTTCAGCGAGTGATACGCCGTCTATTCTCGGTTTTTTGTTTCGTTCGCGCGCTGTTTAACGGCCAAAATTGCTTTCGCGTTTCGGCGGAAGCCGCGATTATTCGAGCTCGTTAATGACCGTTTAATTGTCCGAGTGAAGGGGTTGTAAACGCAGCAGTGGATTGCCATGATGAAGGCGAAATCATCGAGGTTTATTTAGAGACGTGGTCAATTAATTTCAATTGTTTCTAAATTCGTCATTTATCTTATTCGCGACAATTTAGCACTGCGAATCGGAAAATGGAATAATAAAAGATTAGAGTAACGACATTAATTTCTAGTTGTGCATTGAGTAGTCAAGTTATTTTTATATAGAATATTTAGAATAGTTCTAAGAAAAGTGAAACATAAATGGTCCATATATGAAATGCTAACACAAAAAATATATGGCGATATAAGGAACAGTGAAAACATGTATAAATAAAACGATTATAGGACACTTTTTATTCCCTTTTTTTCATTGAGTTTTTGTATTTGAACATTTGATTTAAATGTTTAAATATTCAAATGTCAAAAGTCAACTTCAATCAGATATCGTTGAGACAAAATTGTCTGACCGATTTCTGATCGATTTCTAACTTATTTCTGACGATGTTTAACTGATGTCTGGCCTAATATAATATTGAATTATATAAATCATTTATGTTACTGGCTACGAGATTCTTCGAGTCTATATTTGTCTCTAATTTATCGAATGGCAAAAAGAATGGATTGGAAAAAGTGACTCACTACCAAATAAAACATATGACCACATATATGCCATATATTTCTACATGTTAACATTGTCACATATCATTTCAGTATTTCCATATATAAGTTTTAAATATTCAATTTACATACACGGTTCTGTATGGCCATATATGTTTCACTATTCCAATTTCAATATATGGTTCAAAAACTTCTCCACATATGTTCATTTTTACCACATAACTTATTTGTACAATTCCGGCGTAAAAGTGATTTTGTTTGCGATGGAAACAATGTATTTTTCGCTCGAAACTCGGCGTAGTCACGATCGCACAGCTGAACGAAAAAAGATGGAAAAAGTGTGATTCGTTGAATTGTTCCATTGTGCTGACAATGAGCCTCGTTCGAGCGTAGATATCGCGTTTGCGCGTCCAATCCGGGCGCCCCAGGAAGTCGCAGCGTGACATTATCAGCGGGCACACACTCGGCGGTTCCTATCTCGTGGAGACACGCGGTTTCATTGATATAATCAGTGGGCAACGCAGTGACAATCGAGCGTAGCCACTTGTTGCGTCGTCTGCGACACGCTGCAACGCCTGACCTATGCACTTCCGCTGGCTTTCGACGTAGCCGGTGTTTTGTCCCGAAATACTATCAACCAGAAAAAAACAATAACAATCATTATTCAAACAATATCTAATTTTTTTATTAGTCTACATGTAGACACATATTAGTATATCAGTAGGAAGACTTTATCAATTTGTGGGCGGCGTAAAAAAAGAGTTATCTTTGGGGAAAATTGAAAGGCACTTTATCTTGACATCGAAAATTGATAATGAATTGATCGATGAACAGTTTGACTTGTGGGAAAATGAAGACGATGGAATTGTTCTGATTATTCGTGGGAAAGTTTAAAACTTTTATCGACGTTTAGATTAAAATGTGGTTGCATAGAAACTTTTTTTAATTTGAAATTAGAATACAAATACTTTTGGCCCAAACAAATTCTTTTCGTACAATACTTGAAAGTGATTCCACTGAAATGAAATAAAGTCGTAAATAATTTTACTATTGAAGTACAAATAACATTTTACAAAACTTTAATTTTTTAAAGAAAATATAACGTTGTTCGGGTAGTAATTTGACGATTTACTAAGGTCCGGCGTCGAAAAACGAGGTGGAAAGGTGAGCGAAAAAGGCGATTGGCGAACGGCGCGTTAGTTAGCGCGCGGTTAAAAATGCAAACAAGAAAGTTAGCCGAGTGCGACGAATGCGCGACGGCACCCCACATGCGGCGTACACCTGTTCGATTGTGCTCGGCTATTCGGACGCCCGTAATCGCGAAATAACGCGCTCTTTATTCGCAGACGCGAACGTGTCAGGGGATGCAATGTTTATCCCGTGTATGCGTGCATGCGTCACGCGTGGTAAGTGTCGCGCTCTCTGTGGGAATCGCGTTCCGACGTTCAAGGTTTCGCGTCGCACGCCTAACTAGCGAAATTCATGCTCTAACCTCATTTACAAATTTAACACGAAAGCAGCTTTTGTCCGAGAAATTTTATATATCGATTAAATTAATTTTACAAGTTAATTACAGTTTTCGGGATACAATGTTAGTAACTAAAAACACGTGTATAGTTTATATATGTTGCTTATTTATGAAGGGTATTTATTTGAAAACGAATTTAAAATTTGGGAAAGTGTATTGAATTTACTAAATTTGCAGTCAATTTTACCATATCAGCAATTTTCAAATTATTCATAGAAATGGCGATCCTGCCAGGATCATCACACAAGTATTTCATTTCGTAAAAGATTTGAATTTCTTAATATGAGAGACTTTGTGGGCAATTTTTTTATGTATTTTATTCAGAAATATTATTCAGAATCAGTAGTAAAGTTTAGTTGATGCTTTATGAAATTTTACCATACAATATGAGAATTTCCTATGTGATACAGTAGATTTTACTGTGAATCTAGAATTTTAATAGATTATTTTTATTTCATTTTGAATTATTAATTTTTTAATTTAATTTTATTTTATTTAATTTTATAGAATATTTGTCTGAGTCCAGTAACATTTTTAATTGAGATACATTAAAATGAATGTTTTTGTTATGTTTACGTAAATTATGGTATAAAAGAGCGTAATAAAATTACAAAAGAATGCCGATTGTTTTAGAAATCGTGATTCTAGATTTGTGTTTTAATTGCACGCAACCATATGGCGATGGCGACGAACTTCTTCGACAGCTGCGACACTCGCGGGCCGAGCACTCGAAGGAAACTCGGCGGCTTCGAAGGGATAAAAGTTGAGCACGTGCCCCGCGTCCGTTAAACGTTTTTCGGGCCACTTGAAAAAACAGGACCAAATCACGAACGGCGGCTCATTTTTCCTGCGATTTATAATGTTCCGAGGCGAAAACGAGGCGGCGAGAAGCGGATGGCAATGAAGAGGGTCTCGGTCCATTTTTTCTTCCTTTTTTTGGAATGAATCGCACTTTCGTTGCTACTTAAAAATTAGGTTAGCGGCGGATAATTGATGCGTTTTTAAGCGTCGAAAAAATTAATAGTACTAGGACTTTTTGCTGAAACGAGTTTTGTGAAACAATATCTGTATAATGTACAGTAACTTAATTAATGTACACAATTTTTTAACCAACTGAATTCTACGAATTCACTTCATTTAATTCATTTAGTCAACCAACTGAATTCTACGAATTCATTTAGTTAAAAGAAATATGTGGAACGATGTTTTTCTGAATAATTTTCGATGAAATAATATTCGAATTGTTTTGTAGCAAAACCAAACGGGTGGAAAATAACCGAAAAAGTAGCTTTCGCAATTTGGTATCTGCCGGCGAATTCGATAATTTGACTGAACAAACAGTTTTCAAACCATTCCTGCGCAATGAATATTCCAGGCGACATAAAATTGCGGAAATAATTGAGCAGTTGCTTATCGGCGGAATCGCGCACGTAAAATGGACGAAAAATGGGCAAAATCGAAAGCGCCTGACAAAAGGGTTGCCGGGCATAGTAATAGGGTTTTACTTGGATGTCGATTCGGGTTATCGGATGAGCGAAAGCCTCATCTGCGGCATATAATTAGCCCGCGTTCGCAGCGCATAACGTAAGCGAGGAATGCAAATTTATGTAGAGCGAGCGCGACGGGGTGAAATGTCACCTGGGTCGGGACCGCATTTGCATTAAAACGCACGCCGATTGGCCAACGATCGATTACAAACTTGATCGATCGATCGCGTCGTTTACTGAAAATATTTTTGCTTCGTGGGAACGAGTTTTCGGTGGGTTTAATTACAATTTCGATTAACCTATTTTTTCTGTTTATTTCGAAGACTTTTTGCATTTCATTATGTTTGTATGAATTATTCTTTCTCTCATTTTTTTATTATCGGTTAAGGTTTCCGGTGAATAAAAAATTTACCGACAATTTTTGTTTGATTTAAAACATTTTGTATTTCAAAAAATCGTTAAAGATCACTAAAAATCGTTAAAAATCGTTAAATATCGTTAAAAATTCGTTAAAAATCATTAAAAATTGAAAACATTTTTATTTAGTAAAATCGTAAATAATTGTTAAAAATCGTTAAGTTTCGTAAAAAATCGTTAAAAACCGTTAAAAAATTGTTAAAAATCATAAAAAATCGTTAAAAAATCGTTATAGATCATTAAAAACTTAATACATTTTTATTTTAGAAAATCGTGAAAATTTTTAAAAAATTGGTAAAAATCGTTTAAAAAATCGTTTCAACTTCGAAGAGCAATGACCAAAATCGTTAATTGAATACAATGATTGCTGGCAGCGTTTTGTCGAATTTACGATCGCCGCGAAGACGATTACAACGTAAATCGCAAAGTTACGACGAATTTAACGACGCTCTCGGGCAATGGATGCTCGTACGAATTGGCGTTTAAAGACCCGAGCGGGGAGACACCTGCCTCTCGTGAGAGAAAACCTTCGATCGGTATCGGCCGATATGTTGTTCGCGCGATTATGCCGCTTGCAAAAAAGGCATCATAAATAAAATGGACCTTGACGGGCAGCCGTCTTGAGGCCGATGTCGCCAATGACCGCGACGCTATTCTTTCGCTCGCGCGGTGACGCGGTAAAAATAATTGCCGCAATGGTAACGTGTGAACGAATTGTTTATTCCATTTGCATGATTCAGAGCTTCGCTTCGACGCGGCCAAAGTTTTTTCCTCGGTTTTCCCGCGCTCCTCCTCCTCCGGCAACTTTGTTAATCCAATCGATTTGTTCAGTTTTTTTGTGCGCTTGTCTTTTTAATTTCACGGAAAATCGATAAGTGATTCGACGAGCAAAAAGTGCACTTTTGTACAATGTATTCCGATAACATTATACATGCACAAGTTGCTATAAAAATGGCCGGTTTATCAGGATTGTAGTGTTTCTGAAAAATTATGTCTTTGAATTAATTTACCTAAATGGGATTTAATTGTTTTTAACTGTTTATATTAAACGTCTATTTAGAGTCCCAAGTGAAAATATGCTCATATCAATTTCAGAAAATTAGTTTTCGTCATTTATGCCAAATAAAATACATTGATAGTATACCAACATTTTTCTACAATTTCAGTATTTAATTTCTCGGCTTTAAGTAGACGAACAAATTTGGCAAATCAAATATTACCCCCGTAAAACTTCAAAAAGAAAGATTCACAAAAAAAATTTTAGCACGAAATGCGGCATATATGTATAGATGTGCTCACACATAACCCTATTACATGCTCAATACACGTAGAATAGTCTGCCAAGTTGGACATTATTCCATCTCAAGTTCCATATTATCCATATTTGATTCCGGCGATCTGCAAGTAAAATGATATCTCGCAGACACCCACACGCGCGTAATGCACATATCACATACAAATTCAGGCCGTGAATATTTCTTGATTTTCCATCACGAATTCAGTCGTCAATGACAAGTGCATTCACACGCGACATCGTCATGCACCGAACGCGACGCATGACGATTTTTTTGCCGGTCTCTTTCTTTCGGGCGCTTCGCTCGCTCGGTCTCGGCGTCTGTCTTCGTCGATTCCGTTTGATCTGCCAATGCTTCCTAGCACGATCGATTCGAAAACACACGTGCCGAGCGCGCCGTGTAGACTCCCGCGAAGAATTCAAATATGAAAACTGTTCGCGGAATTTTGCTTTCCCGAAAACTTGATCTTTGGGAATCCACATAATTTCAGGGAGTTTAGGCGAATTCCGGAGGAAATGCGAGATTAGAGACATTTTTTTAAACAAATTATTATGGTTAGTTTTTCAAAAAGAGAGTTCAGAATACATTACCCGAATTTGTTAAGTTTATATGTGCTGGTTGAATTAAATAGGTGAATTATAAATTAGTGACTGTAAAACCAAACATGATCTATAATTTGTTTGCATTTCTACCAATATTTTGATAATAATGTTAAGAATAATAATAATGCACATTTCTGGAAAAGAGATCATAATTTGTATTTAAAAATTAGTTTGAGGTTACGTGTAAAAATTACAGTCATTCTGGACAAAATTATCAGCTTGTAAACCCGTACAGAACTCATCTAAGTACCTTTCATTTTTCATCGCAATGCAACACTTAAAATAAAACGAGTTATTCTTTCCAAACTTATCTTCTTTTAACCAACAAATCCTTCCCATTAATTACACAATTCCAACTCCAAAAATTATCATTTTTTCACTCGTTATCAATTTCGAGTCCAAGCTCCCCTTAAAAAAATATTTTCAAAATAATTCCTCCCAAATCCAAAATAAATTCTTCCAACATATCCACTGAAAACATGTTTTACAAATTATCTCATCAACAACTTTCCGTAACAAAATAACCGTTCATAAATAGATTAAAACAAAAAAACTAAAACATCATTTTTATTAAAATGGAACTAAATTACCATTTTTATTAAAACAACAACCAAACTACAATTTTAATCGCACATATCCTCATTTCCTCTCAACATTCTCAAGAGCAGCAAAATGCAGCTCCCCCTAAAAACGTGATTCTCGCTCATTCACCGACTGCTTTACCTATTAATTCGGCGAAACGTGAAGTCACCTCCGACAGCCAATAATATCGCTTCCAATAAACCTACATTAAGATTAATTCGCGGGATATTTAAAACGCGTCGAATGCGCGCGCGTAATTGCGCGCAATAAAGTTGAACGCGCAAAATCGGCGTCGCCGCTCGGTCCAACGACTCGCGATAACCTATTTCTCTTCTATTTGTAGAAAGTGTGGGCGAGCGCAGCCGGGTGACGCGCGTCGCCCGAGATTGTCAAGTCATTGATTCTGGACCGCGTTTCGGAGGTTCATTAAAAAGCGCCGCGCCGTTCGTTGCCCAGACGTTGTTTTCGCTAGCGTTATTAATGAAACACCGACGAGAGCGGGAAGGGGGAGGGGTGCGACTAAATTAGGGTGCGAAAATTCGGATCGCGAAATGATTCGAAATCAATTATCGAAGTTCTGTCGATAAGTAGATAGAGATATGGAGATGAGTTTAAAAGAGTTTAAAAGATGAAAGAAAATGAAGATATGAAAGATAGGAGGAGATGTGAATTGTGAATGTGTGTAGAGAGATTAGTCATGAAAATTGGTATAGATGGGTTTAGGAGTGAGATGATAAAACATGGATGTAGGTCTGACTTGAGTCAGATAAAGATGATAAAATAACGACTGTGAAGTGTGAGATTGGGATTGTGATCGTGAGAGTTGGGAGAGTGATTTGGATAGAGGAGAGGAAATTCATTTATGGGATGGGATGAAATATGAAGGACAAGATAAGAGGGACGAAAAGATAAAAAATTGTTAAACGGAATGTGGGATTGTAAATGAGTGACGGGATTCAAATGGCGAAAGGAATTACTGAATTAAAACGTTATGTGTTGTGAAAAGAAAAGAGAATACGGTCTGATTCTATAATTTTGAATGTAAAGAATTTTTTAAAGATTAATTTAAATTAAGTATTCGTTAGTTTGTTCAGTAACCAAGATATAAAAGAAACAAAAGGGTAAACTCAAATTAGAACTCAATTGCCACCTGTCATCTAGTTACGATTTACTTAAATCGACAAACTTTTGTCCAAAGATACATTTCGTTTGGATAGCGAGATTGTCTTAGATAAAAATTCGACTTTTATCAAATTCAAAGACGTTTTCCTAAGCATGTTATTTGTTTTAGATTAATTTTTGCTCATAGTTGAATGTCTAATAATGTATAGAAAGTTCAGTTATCAAAAAAATTACATTTTGCAAGAAGAAAGATATATTTGTTTAATAGTTCAACACTTTGTTTGACACCCTAACGTATAGATACACATTCTTCGACACACCAGATGACTCAGAGTATTTCCACACTGTAACTCTTTTCAAAACTTTATACTTCTATTTGTCTTACATCAGAATTATGTTAGGAATCACATTCAGGCCGTTTTAAAGTCAAACATTTTATTCGAAATTTTTGGCTCGACTTATCTAATTTCAAAATCATTCATGTAAATTCATTTAAAATTAAACAAAAGCTTTTTTAAATTCTCTTTGAAACACTCTAAGAAATATATTCCGACCATGACTTCCCCTAACCATTTTCCACTCCATAAACTTTGCCCTTTCCAGTTAATCGTCAGCAAAATTCTACTACAGCTAGCCAATCAACACCATCATGTTGAACCAAACTATTTTATAATATATGTATTTTATGCATTAACAACACATTAGTGTTAAAACTTAATCTAAAATAACATTTCAACACTTTTAAATTCTTCTTTTTTTGTTGGCGAAAAAAGCAAAGTACCCCTAACAGTAATTATTTCATGAAATTATTTTCTTTCTTTTTTAAAACCCATCATTTTTACCATACAACTATAATTTTTGTGTGATAAAAAGGATGCCCTAAAAACCAAATAGAAAAGTCGGTAAAGAAGAAACTGACATTGCCTTTTCCCTCTTCTTAAGGTGTCGAAAGACTGCTGCAACGGAGTTACAGTCTTTTGTGATAACAACATTCATAACAACTTATTTTTGAAAAATTGATCACAGCGTGCGTGACTACAAATTATGATTTGCCAGCCAGACTTTCATCTGTGATGAAATGATTGTTCATACGTTTTTTATTAACAAAAACACTACCTCCGTGGCAGCAGATCACCTTACCTAAATTCCTCTTATACTGAACACTCTTTTCTAACACTGCAAAATGCAGACCTTCGACCCCCCAAAAAAAACTCTTCTCCCCCCAAATCGCTCTCATTCGAACTGTCAAGTGGACGTATCGATCGGGGTCGCGCCGAAATCGATACGGTCGAACGGTCGGGCGCGGATGGGTGGCCGTCCGATCGGATCGGCCGGCGGACGCGACAGAAGGTGGCCGCGTTCGGCGCTTCGCTTCGCCGACGAGATGCGTCGCACCTGCTCGGCAGTTGCACCCCTCCGTCCGAGAACGATGCTATCTGGGGAAGGTGGTTCCTCGCCCTTACCGCCGCCGCCATGACACCTGACGCGAATTCTCTCTTGCGCTACTTGCGCATCGTGGTGAGAATTAACATTAACCTGCCTTCTCACACTCGTCGCGGCGTCACTCCGGCCGGCTTTCCAGACCTTCGTGTTCCGTTTCTTGAGCCGAAGAAATGGCCAAAATGGCCAGCGATGGTCACAGTCGAGGAAGTCGAGAATCACTTCGAGGAAACGAACTCAGAAACTCTAAGCTTCTGTAGAAGAAATTTTTTCTGAGTCAAGAAATGTTTTCTGGATGGTTCGTAGGGATTAAGAAAGGGTTAAAATGAGGAGAGGTCAGGTTAGGAGGATGGCAATTTTTGAGGTTAAGAATTGTAGACGTTTCTTCACTGAGTCAAAGTAAAAAATTTAATCTTTGAGATTAGTATAACAATATATTGAGGCAATGATAATTTATGGTGTATATAACTGCATGTATAATTATACATAAATTATATATGCATATGGCATGTAATTTATAGCAGACTATAAGAGACACTTTATAAAAGTTACGAATGATTTTTTCCCTTTTACGTAAAAATACTTTTTCCCCATGGTGAACTGGAATGTACCTCAGGACATTCCCACCAAACCCTGCAAAATATAGATTTAATTAGTAGTAGATAATATCTGGAACAGCCATATGGCAATGCGGGACGATTTTACGAGCATCGAACTTGCCCCGCTGGCGACTTACTATGACAAGCTGAAATAACGATTCCCGTGCATTATGAATTCGAACGTGCCTGCATCGGATTTTAATTTTGTCCCGTTTAATTATACCTTCATCTTCACCGAGTCGACTAACGTTATTTCGTCGCACGATCTAATTATTAATGAACAGGGTGACGACTAGTCAGCTGTGTGGGAATTTTTATACTTTCTGTTTCGATTCGAGTGACGTCGTATTATGTATTTCTGGTCATTACGAAGTATTTTTATGGGCAATTTCAGAATGTAGTCGAGGGAGATATTGGGTTATGTTTGTGTTTTTGCGATATCGTAATAGGTTTGATATTGCGTGTAAATTTGCGTTGAAATGTGGCAGGAATAAAGACCCATATTGTTCTCTGTTTTGCAGATATTCCGGCGCAGGTGCCGCCACTTACACCTGGGACCAACAAGAAGATGACCGAGGCCTTAAAGGCCTCGTTTGCATCTTGGGAAAAGGAACAGATTCGCCTTAACATCACCAAAGGTATTTACAGATTATCTTAATTTATAACATTTAATTCAAACTAAATAAAAAAAAATTAAATAAGTAAAAAAAATAAATAAGTAAAAAAATTAATAATTTGATAAATTTAAGGCGTTTTTCGCACAACATTTCGTTATCAATGACTGCATAAAAACTGCAAAAACCATCTCAACAAATTTGTAAAAATTTTTAAGTCATTTTTGTTAATATTATTTCTGAATAGTTTTCAGAATCCACAAATAGTATGCATAAAGGAAATTTTCTGCCTTATGCATATTATAATATTGCTCTATTAATATTCACAAATATAATTGAAAAGTTGTTTAAAGGTTGCGTTAAAAGTGCATAAAATTTACGAAACCCGCGATTAAGATGACCATCTTTCGTTGTTCTGACGGCTCCTTGCCACGACACGTTTACGGCGCAAACGCGCCATTTTCACGCAAACTCCAATTAACAAATGAAAATTAATTAACCGCACAGTCAAATTCTTCATTTCGCCGCAACTCCTTTTTCCCGCTACCAGTCGCTTTAATGATACACGTTTCCGCCGTAATGAGAATTAATTAAGAGCGGTCATAAATTTATTCAAAATTATGCGCTCGTTTATTACCGTGGTAACCTGCTCTTTATTATTTTCGGCCCGAAATCGGACGTGGCGAAAACGCGCGAACGAAGAAAAAAAGAAACATTTCCCATTCAAATGTAAATTAATGCTCGTGAATTAATATTCATGCTTGTCGCGAAAAGCGAGCGCTTTTTTTTCGTGTCGTGTTTTTTTTCGTTCCTCGTGTTTCTTCTTGTCCTTTTTTTGTTTCGCTGTCGTTTCGCAGCCATTGTGTTGGCGACCTCGTTTGTGACTTTTCCCCCTGCGGACAGGCGAACGCGATCGAGTTCAGTAGGCATAAAGAACCGATCCGTCCGAGTGCTCTTTTGATTTGATCCATGAATGATATGAGAATCTAATTTGACTGCCATTGTTCAATTCCAGCTATTCGTGTACGTGAAACAATCGTGGAACGAAATGTTCGCGACTATAAATCTAATTGCACGTTGAAACGGTGTTTTGCATCGTGGCGACGTTGGATTTACGATCAGAGTTGCTGGTTGGAAGGTTTGCGATTGATAGAGAAGTGGGTGGGAAGGAAGTTGGGATTGGGTGATTATATACAAAAAATAAGGAAATGAACACAAAGAAAAAAAGGATAGGAAAAAGTGACTATATAACCCCTGCGAAGGTTGTAAATAAAAAATGTTAATAAATAAGAAATTTTTGCGACTTTTTAATATATATGTTATAGTTGTTCAAATGTGTCATATACCGTATTGTTCTTATGTCTTACATATAGTCTTCTTTTTGAATATTTTATTTTTTTGAAAATTTAGTGCCCTTTTTTCTCCGTAAATTATATTCGAAAATTGTGGTATTGACGTATAATTTACAAAAATATATATTCTCAAATAAAACTTCCAGTCGTAGATATATTTTTAATGGTTTTTCATGGTTTTGAAGGAGGATTTTGGATTATGCAAGAAAGTTGAGCTTTCGTAATTTTTAAAAAGATTTTTCATTGTTTTTAATGATACTTTTTGGGAAATGAAGAAATGTCGTCATATGTGAATTTAGATCGAAGACACTTTTTTATTACACTTTGTTTTTACTGTGGAAGAATTTATAATTTTTTAGTACATAGAGGAGGTACTCCAGTTCAGTGAAATGAAAATAAAAAATAAAAACGATTAATCTATTTTTATTTGAGAATTCAATCAGAAATGACAAGTGTTTGAAAATGGTAATCTTCGCTCTGAAAACATAGGTTACGATAACTGATGAGCTCACTGATTCCAAAGACAAGTAACTTGATTTGTACCGTTAACTGAGCAATCCGATTATCTTAACCGAATTTTCCGTTAGTAAACCGAATATGTGGAGGAAGAGGAAAAAGGAAATTAAACTTACAAGCATTTACTATCTTCCCTAAATCGGACGTTGATTATCAAGATTGCTTTGTTTTTTTCCACCGAAAATTTCACTACCAAAAAACTGACCGGAAAAAGCAAAACACCTCATCTTGATTAAAAAATCTCTTCTAACTGGAAAAGACTTCCGCTTTCCGACTCTTCCAACCATCCTCAATAAATGCTGAAATATAAAATCTATTTTTTTTTTCGTTTCAAAATTTCCTGCTCTAAACTTTCACTCGTTTTCAAATTAAGTGTCCAGTTTTGGTGTCCAAAAACAAAAATTAACCAATTATGTTTGGAGCACTACCTGTTTTTACTTTGCAGACACTTATTTCCTGGACACGTATTTCAATAAAAGACTCCAAGTACTTACTACAAGGATACTTCTTTATGATTTTACTTTTATAATTTTTTATATTTTTTTACAAAACTTTAATCTGGTTTATAATTTCCTAGATTTACAGTACACTGTATCATACAAAATGAGAAAAAATGTCTGAAGTCATGAAATGAAATGAGTTTAATGAAATGACGAACTTTATAAAAGGTTTTTTTTTGTAAATTTTATATAAAAATGCGATAGTACACATTTTTTTATAGTCCAAACTCTTCGGGGAATAAAACTACCTTTTCCTCCCTGGTTATGCAAAATATGCTATTTCCGTGTATTTTTCGCAAATACCTTTATACAAGTACGAAAATATATTAGCAACATACACAACTTTTTGCCACATAAAATATACATAAATAAAACCACATATTTTAAATATACATCTGTTTAGTCTATTACACAAATTTACATAAATAAAAATGTTTTCAATTACAATTATACTATTCTCCCCCAAATATATTACACACATTTCGGCATTTCACACAGTCTAAAGAATGGCAGTTTCGGTTTCATTTACAATCTATTCCTTTCATTATAAATTTCTACTCGTATTAAAAAGATCTTTCCTCCTCCCCAAATACCAACAAAAATTCCTTTTATCATGAAAGGATTCCCAACATCGCAAATAGACTCCTCTGAAACTGCACATTTTCGTCCATGCACATTATTCTCCCAAACCTTTTCCCAACATTCCCCACCCCCTCCCAAAACGAACCCTCCCCCCCCCCCGATCGTCCCCCGGAATTCCGCGTGCGATCGTGCGGCGGTTCGCGTGACGCCATCGGCGATCCGCGCGACGATGAAAGGCGGGCCGCGACGCGCCAGCGCGGCCGAATAAACCTCGCCGCGAGACAAAGGGCGGCGAGGCGCGGAGCCGCGCGACACCCGGCCGAACAATGTCGGCCCCGAAACAATATCGCTCCGCTCGAGCGATATTGGCGTCGCATCGGCGCGGCTGCGTGAATGCGTGCGTGCGACGCGATGCGCGGCGATCGTGAATGCAACGCTGATGGGGAGCCGATGCCACACATCCGGTATGCGCATTCAGAGCCACGCGGGTGTGACGTTATTTCCGGCCTACATGCCCTCGGTGCGCGTACCCTCGGGCCGGCGCATCACCTCGGCTGACCTCACTGAACCCAGCGCCGTTCCACTTCGAGACTGAGAAGACGTAACAAAGACGCGCAGCCGAGCGCGAGCGAAACATTTTTCGCGATACCGTGGCGGCGAAGTTTAAGGGGGGTGGAGGGGATAAAATTGGTGATTATT
>JABFPB010003139.1:0-17872 GCA_022817645.1 Ceratoteleas bidentatus | reverse complement strand
CTGATCGCTTTAAAAAAAATGGTGCCCGAAAGCTATTTGTTTTATTAATAAATGGATATACTCAAAGTTGACATTTCTTTTTGTTTTAGTATAAAAAAAGTTCTGAAATACACCTATTTTTCAGCCATATTTAGAGGACTACCCCCTTAACTTACGAAACACTTGCTAAATTTCTACTTGGGCGCAAACAATATTTCTACCTCGATTCAAGCTGCACTTGACACACTGCGACGCGGATCACTCCGAGAAAGTCGGATCCTTTACAGCGCGCGGAACAAAGACTTTCAATTAAGTGCGCCGAATTCCGTTTGCGTCAAAAAGATTTTTCCGCCTCAAAGGCGGACCGAGCGGCGTTCTAATGATATTAAAGTGTAATTTAATTTAGACTGCAATCGAAGAATGCTTATTGTGTTCTGGCGGACGATATTGTTCCGCCGCGCGGAATTGCACAGCGAACGTCAAGTTTGACTCCGTTCCGCGTTTGACTCATTTGCCGCATTCCGGCCTGGAATATTCCGAAATGAAAAATGTATAATAGTCGCCTTTTTTTTACTGTTTTTTTTCGAAAACCCTCCGTTATATCGCGCAAAAAATTGCGGCGCAAAATAAACTTGCACATTCCGCGCGTATCACCGAACACCGAAACAATGCAAACCGTGCCGGAACAGCGTTCAACTGCCGTCGCAAGTGTGGCGCACGAAATGTTCGAATTCATCAAAACGCGTCAAACTCGGCTTCTTTCGTCGCGTCTCGGCACACAGTACAATTAGCCTAACCGCAATTATTATACAATTACCTCGGCAATCGCGCGGAATGGGAACTTTTTCGAAACTGTGCAATTAACGTCAACGAGAGGTCGCAATGCGAATCGCGAAATGGGACGCGCGATTATTTATGGAGATGCGGATTTTAATCAGGAGAGCGGTTCTGCGATATGAAAGAAACGTCTTATATACGAGATGTCAGGCCGATTCAAAGGGTTCGTCTTGACGAACTCATTCGCTCGCGCCCAAATGTAAAAGTCGCTCTCGCTCGATTCAGCGGAATGACGTCGATAGCAGCGCCCCCTCGCTCGCGTCGCGTTCGCCCCTCGAACGCGCGAAGTGGCGCTGCATTCGCGACACATTATTACGAGACGACTGACATTGTCATTGCGCCGAGCGTATGCATTAAATCGGATATGTAGTTTCCATTTACCGGCTGAATCGTTTACGTCGCTATGAATACGCATCCCTATGTGGGATATGTTTATAAAGTTGTGTACATGTGGTGGCGCTGTGTGAGTTCGTATACATACATTTCGAGTCGCTGCGCGGATCGTTAGATTAGATGTCTGATACCCCGGGGTAATTACCGTTTATTTCCCGCAATAGAAATCAGATCTTAATTGTCGAATCATGCGGTATAGTTGAATTACCGTTGTTGGTAATTCGTTGTGAAATATTGACGCTTTTCAGTTGTTGGTCGATTTTTGGGAACACTTGGACGTTATCGATGTGGAGACTTCTGTAAGATAGAAATCGTCGTATGATGAGATAGAATTGGATAGCAGAAAAACAGGTGCCGTAAGACGTTTTGTTGGAAAGGTGTGCGAGTAGTTATCAAGAAAGATAATTTATGTCATTCGTCGTCTTGTGACATGTTTTACAAGGTGACACCTGTTTGTAAGTTGGAGAACGGAAACGGTTAATTGATCCGTGAGTAATGTCGAATCAATTTGCTGGTTATCCTTATGGAAATAAACTGAGTTGAGGAGCTTGTTGTTCTTGTTGGCGAAGTATCCCGAACAGTCGAAATGAGAAAAAAAAAGTCTGACAATTTGGAAGTGTATTTGCCGGTATTGATCGTTGCATCATGTTTGTAATAAGTCGCTCGAAGCAAAATAAATTTACGTAAGAGAAGCAAAAATGTTTACAGTGAACTACGTTTGGCGATTACTTTTAAGGAGGTTGGGGTATGAACTAAATTGATTTTGAGAATTTAATGAAAAAATGTGTGCTGTAGATACTTTTACAAGGAATTTTCGGGCAAAGTTTGAAGACAATCGACTCGCTAGTTCAAGAGAAATAAAATGAACAGAGTAAAATTTGTTGAATTTATTTCTCTTATAATAGTGAGTCGATTTTGTTCAAACATTGCCCAAAAATTCCTTGTAAATGTATCTATAATTGCAATTTATACCATAGGAAACATTAAAATTTAAGGTTATTCAAATAATTATAATAATAAACGTTATTACCAATAATTATTTAGTTTGTAAACATTGCCTCTCCGCACCGCGTTGCTCATTTTTTGATAAGCTCACGATGGTTTTCGTGAATTTGTTTTCGCTTTTGTTCTTCTATCCTTTTCCCTCTAAAACATCATACTCCAACCTCCTTAAACTCAGTTAGGTTAACATTGAAGAATTAATATGGAAAGAAATTATTATAGCACTGTTATCAAATAAATTGTATCAACAAACAATTGTGACCTTGAAAGTTGTATATACTTATGAACTTTTCCACCTTGGTCTGAGGAATTACTGTTCAAAGCAATCGTGTTTCAGCATGAAAAAAAATTTAAAAAAACGTCTACCACGATCGTCTCAAGGATGCAATACCTCCAGATTCGTCGACAATTACCCGAATGATGAAACGCCACCAAGTCGATCGGGAATCGGGTACTTGACACAGTTATTTTCGCTTCCTCTTCTCTTTAATCAATATTCCGTTGCCCGCGGGACGTGTCGACGCTAATTCAGCGTAGCGTCATTATCCCCCCTCCCTTGCGAACGAATCGATGCCCGTTTCTCGATTTGTTCAAAATCAATCGGCGCAAAACAAAGGCGATTTTATTTCGCCCTTCGCGACGCAGTATAAACATGTAACGCAATTTCCGCGAGCCAATTATGTCGTTGCTCGTCGGCGAGAATGTTTGAGTCATTCGTGGAACTTCAAACGGCGGGGACAGGGGGTCGGAAAAAAGAATCCAATCCGGACGGAGCGGCAAAATTGCATTTCGATCGTGAAATTGGCATTCGCGGGAGCTTGACATTCTTTTGTCGCGTTGTTCTTTTCTTGCGCGTAGCTCGCAATCGTAAATCCTCTAGGGCTCCCTAGGATTGCGACTAGACGGATTTGCGGCGTGCCAGGCCGACGCCGGGAATATAGTGCGCGCGAGCTGAGGCGCGATCAAAGTCTGCGGTGGATCAGCCGGATCCGTTACTGGCCGTCTTTCTTTTCAATTTTCGACGGAAGCACTTTCGTAGTTTTGCGCCCGCCGAAGCCGATTGCACGCCAGACGTCGCGACATCATACCTCATTATTCCGCCGGATGATGCCATCGCCCGGAAAGTTATCGCGTGGCATTTCGCGGACGAAATATGCAGTTTCTCACTCCGGCGACTTGAAGTGTGATAATGATTTGATGGAGCTGAAAAAATGATGAAGGAGTGATCGATAACTTTGACAGTTAGAAAAGATTTCAGACGGTATATCAAACTTTTTGAAATAAAACGATTCGTATGTCGTATATTATGAGAGATTATGAATTTAGCAAATAATTTGTTTCGGAAACGAGGGAGACAGTTTTCGTTAATATTTTATTCGTTGCTGATTGAAGGTAAATTGGTAATAAAAAACGAAATCGAAATTTGGGGTGTGTAAATGCACTTGAGTTTTTAATCGTTTTTTAATCCATTTCGAATTCAGCGATTTAGGTAAAGATTAAGTCTTTTATCTTTTGTAAATTATGAATAAGCATTATTTCTCGGTTTCGCGGAAATTGCAAAATTACAGGGAGCCAAAAATGTATTAATATTTGAAAATGGTGTTTCTAAATATTAATGAACAGTTAAGTACTTGGTAAAGAACTAACAATTTTCATGAACTGGTTCATTAATTTTATACTCACTTAAAATACATCTCATTTTAATGAACTATCGTGAAGTTTCAGTAACTAGTTGTTTTATTTTATTATATAATACTAGGTCATAATTGAATACTAAATGTGAAAAAATATAAACAATGCCTCAGTTTATGTAACACATACCTAACCTATAAAACGTTTTGACAGGGTACTTGCTAATGTCGTATCTAAAATACCACTTGAAAATATATTAAACCAACTTTTATTTTAATCATAAGGATGTTTGTTCAGGATCATACAATTTTCTGTGAAAAATTAAGTCAGTGTAAATAATTTTAACATTGATTTACAAGAGACATCACGAACTGATCCTTACACGCGTGATCAAAAGAATAATATTTTTTATAAACACTACATATTTTGGAAGTCGCAGTGTAACGATCTGTTTGTTAAAATATGGCGAATAGCAGAATATAAACCAGGTAATCAGTATATAAATTAGTATGTAAAGTCTGTTATATAATGAGTTGTAATTTAGATTGCTTAATTACTTTAATTACGACCAGTTAATTAGTTTTTATGTTTAAAATGGGCATTAATGAGAGCTGTTCCATATGTTTTACAGTTAATTGTAACCTAATTCTTAATGCCCTGCAAGTGTGGATTGAGTTTAATGAAGTATCCATTAAATTTGTGTTTTTTTCTCTGAGTGTAATCAGAATTGCATTTAATACTACTTTAATCGTTTTTTTAATATAATTACATCGCTTTTTCTGAAATAAACCTGAAGTAATGTAACAAAAATGTTGTAATCGTTAATTTATACCAATATTTAAAATAATTTTTATCGATAGAGTCACAAATTAATTTATTGAGCTCTACAATAATCCAAAAGCATTTCTAATTTTCCAATCATCGATAATCAATTTACGTATTTTAATTGCTTAAACTCGCAAGACTCTTGAAAGTAGAAAAAAAGTCTACTCTCATCTCGTTTCAGCCACTTAACTATACCCATAATTCACAACTGATTTACCGAAACAAAAACGCTAATTCGAGAAATAGGGATCCGTATAAATAAGTAAACACGTTTGTTTAAAGTCATTAGGACTACCCTAGTAAAAGGTAGCCAGGGCTATCATAACTGGGGCCCAGATATACTGTTACTAGGGTATAAATCGGCAGTTTTATGGAGTTTTCTCAGAGTCCGTAACCTTGTTTCGAACCAAAGTGTATTTAAATTAATTTTTTGTTCGGCCGAATCACAAAGGAACCCGGAATCGAAAAACCTTTTTTCTCCCGATACATTACCTCCGACGAGATGAATGATAACTCTTAAGATGCCATTAAAGGCGAATAAATCAGCGACAACACGATTTGTTACAGTTTCGTCATCGTTATTCACCTCGCGCTGCCGCGTTTTTGTACGGTTCACTGTAAACATTAAGGCGATCCATTCTAATACGTCGAATAAATTCCCTAAACATTGATATCCGTGTGACGTCTGATTCGTTAATCCCAGACATTTGTTCCATCATTTCTTTACGCAATCTCTAAAACGCTGCAAAACTCTCACCCCAAATGAAAAAAAAAAAACAAAAAAGAAATCACAAAACTGTGACATTGATTTTGATATTTCCTTATGATTCACATTGAATTCCAGATAACCTGAAAACCGTCTTTCTACCGAAAACACCGTTCGACCTGTCCGATCGTAAAGCAATTTTAACGGCAGACGTCAACGTTTTACACGTAGCGCGACACGCGTGTCGATCCGGACAAAGACCTCACGCTGTGTCGGCCCTGTTTGTTTGCGCATAAGTGTGGCGGTTCGGAGGATTAGGAAGCGGAAGCGGCCGATTTTTCGTCAAAACCTCCCACGAAGAAAAGACCGGCATCGATCGCCGTCAAGATCGCGTCAATATTTTCGTTCGGCGCTGTCAATTGCAATTTGTAACGTCCTTTGACTTACCGAAATCGGTAAGTCAAACCGATTTTTCGTCGAAAAATCGCCGACCTACACCTCCTCGGAAAGCGATAAATCGCGTATTCACTTCCCGGCGAATTAATAACGTGTGGATTCCCATAAATATGCGACCAATGTTAATAAAGGGTCGCTCGCTTAATTCAAAAATCGCGCCAAGAACATTAACGCGGATTCCATTAGCGGTCGACAACTGCACAACACCACCGGTGTGTATTTGTTACGCGTTTTTCGGCGCCGGATTTGCGGTTAATATCGTCGGGTTTCGCACGGCAGTCGAAATGCCGATATATCTTCTCGAGGAGTTACGTGTGCCGTTGCGAAACGGCGTATTTTTATGATTAATGCGACAGTCGAACGGCCGGTCTTGAGCGAACTTTATTTTCGGCCGCGGCGCCAAATCGATAATGTGTTTACTATTTTCAGCGCGTCGGGCTCCATTGATTTTATCAACGCGGAATTAAAATATTGCGAGAAATGCTTCTTCGGGGAGTTGCTTAATCGGACCCGCATGCGGCTCAATTTGTCGTTGTAATGGAACGACGATGTCGAGCCGCAGACTGTAATGCGAGAGTGATGGACTTTTTATTTTTGACACGTGTCTCGGAATTAGTGTACGTGGTGGCGGAGTTTAAGTTGCCGACGAACGTCGAGTTAATTGGCCGTGGAACTTAGTTCGATAATAAAACTTGAGGAAAGAGTTGTAATTTGCTGGTGGGCAATGTAGAGTTGTATGTTATTCAACTACTGTTCGTGTAGTGTATCGATTTTTGTGATAAGTGTACTTTTTGTAACAAGGGAACTTGTGTCAACGGAATCTTTCAGGTCGTAAATGATCTTCATTTCCGGGTGAATGAACTCGGTTGGATCGAACTGAAAATGTTTACTTCTACCACGAAAATGCCCGGAATTGTGTTTAAATAACGTTTTCAACTCAAGCGTCAGAAGATGTTGCAGACTCCGATACCCTTCGCAACAAAATGTTTAAAAACACTTATTTCTCCAGCTACACTTCCGTTTTTTCCATACTTTACACTCATTTCATGTTTCTCACCCTTAAATTTTCCTTTGCCAAGATATTTCAACGGTCCATTCTCAGGAACTCGTCGAAAAATGATTGTTGCGTGATGCCACAATCGCACTCCCACACTTGAATCAATATTTTCGCTCGAAAAAGCGGAGTGCAGCTAAGTGGTTGCAGCGTCTTGTTACAAAACAATCGCTAACAGCGTTGCTTTGCAAACACCGAAAACCGACTGCAACAAAAAGTGGCGTCGTCGTCGAAAAATGGCGCGTTTATGCAATTTAACTGTTCGATCGATAGTCGCCGGCGAGGCACTCGTCCCTTATTTGACTTGCGATTCCGCGCGGTTAGGGCCGTCGCGAGCAATAATTCCGCGCGCCAACAACAAGCGCCGCGTCATTATTAAATAACAGCCAACGAGCGCGAAAAGTCAATGAATATCTCGGTCTTAAGTTACAACAAGTTTGCCGGCTGTTTAGCCGCTGTTTAGTTACACAGTCTGTCGGTCGGAGCTGGAAGCTGGGTGATGCATGTTTAAGGAAGATGGCGCAAACAGCCAACTTCCGGCTGCAATTCTTGCGCGTCGAAAGTGAGGAACGGAATTGGAATGCACAATGGCCGATGCAATTTCTCAGCGGCCCAACAAACGATAACGCGATGCAAATCATTAGCGCGATAACAAACTCGTTAAAGTGCGCCCGGGCGCGCAACTTTATCAACGTCGGGCGGAAAAACAAAATGCAGCTTAATATATTTTCGCCGCGCACGAACCGCGCCGCCGCCGGCGCGATAATTGTATCGCGAATTAATTTCTTTGTTTTGAATATTGCGTTCGCGGGATAAGTTTGTTATTGCGTTCGCACTCGTGCGCAATTTTTGCATTCGGGTGACGCGCGGCGAATTGGGTCGCGCACTAATTGGTCGAAAGTTTTCTGTCAAAATTGCTGGCCTTGACAGGTCTGGCAACATTGATGGAACGGTTGTTAAATGTTTCGATTGGGTTTGCAAAAACATTGAAAACGGTTTGCGATGAAATTTGCGGGAGGAGAGAGGAGGGTCGGGTTTTAATTTTTGGTTCAATAATTTCGATAATGTAGACATTTAAATTGAAATGGTTGAATTTTGGATGGGTTATGTAATCATTTTTTAATAATATTTTGTTATTAATAGTTTTTTTATAACAATTTGTTAATATTAATTTTTAATAATAGTTTCTTAATAATTCATCGAAACAATATCTGGTTCATAAGAATTTACAAGAAAAGCTTAAACCAATATTCCTCCCCAACCGGAATTCGACTACTTAATTCAGCACCTCAAAGGTGCGTAGTCAAATTTTTCGCGCGCAACTGTCCCGGCAGTTATTTTAATTTAATTATCCCGGGCACGTATCAGCGTTGAAAAAAGGGCGCGTCGGAAAATTGACGTCGTTCTTATTAAACGCACGAAAAATTAAGAATGCAACGTTGTTTCGGCCCAATTTGCATGTATCCGCGCGAATTTCAGAATATTAAAGTGCGCCTTAGCTGCTCCTCGGCGGCAGTTTGAGATTTTAAAAAGCATCAACTACACCTGGAGACGATTTCGCGTATCCGGCGTGTGAAGCCTGAAATGGTTTATTGCTGGCCGAAATTTTAATAAGCTCATGCAAACGAGTCGGTTATGCAAATCGCGCAAATTTTTCAGCCGAGCAGCGCCGCATTTTTACAGCGCTGGATTTGTAACGCCGAACAATCGACTTCTCGCGAATTTATTATCGGCAAAGAAAACGCGAGCAAATTTGGCGCCGCTTTTATTTGCGATTACGCCAGCGAACGGTTTCGTTTGAGTGTCCCTTTGTGCGACAGTTTACTCATTAACATTCAGAGCCTATAATGCGCGCGTATAAATTTGCATTACGTAACAAATTATTTTAATGCCCGTAATTTCGTTATTTAAGTTATTAAATATTCGCGAGCTCGTGAGAACGCGTCGCTACGTCGAGCGGGACGCGCGCGATTTGCATAAATATTACACGCGGATGGACTTTTTGATTGACCCTTTTTTCCCCGGCAAATCGCCACGAATTCATCCGAGTGGTACGAATTGATGAAACGTCGATTAAAAATTGTTCCGAATCGGCTGCGCCGTAAATTGAAATCGCTCGTTCAAGATTAAACGGCACAATTAACGTTACCGAGCTAATGCTCTGAGAAAAATATTCGCTCTGTCTCCGAACTGACGTTCTTTCCAATTTTACAGTTGCCGATGAATGGGACTGGCTTTAAATGATAATAATACAAAAATGAAGCGACTCCTTTTTTCGCCTCTCGATAAGGTACCTTAATTGAGCGCGGACTTTCAGCTTTCACGCGGAAATCGAATGGAATGTAAATTTAAATTGCTGTTTAGAAAAGTGTCAATCAATCAGAGGCCTAATGGGGCTCGAGGGTGTAATTTGTGTATGCAAAAACGCGTCCGTTCCGGGCGACACCTGCAGCCGAAGGTGGCGCGCCGATCGTTCGGAACCTTGTTCCTTGGATTAGAACTAGAAAGGTTAAGGCTGCAGATGGAGGGCTTAATTTGCCGGCGATAGTAAAATCCTTGGATCCGATGCATATTTATAAAGTACATTAATGCGCGTTGAAGAATATTCATGAAAATCTTGGCGAGCACGCCCAGTGGCGGGATACCGTCAACTGCTTTCAGAAAAACGGAAATAAAGGTAACCGCACGCAGACGGCAAAACACGCCTTACGGTCAATATAACTTCCATTTTCCTTAGGCGCGACAGCTGTTTTATATTAAAATATTTAAATCGAGCGAGTGAAGCGTCGCGGCGACATGACCGCTAAATTTCGCCGCCGAAAAGAAGAACTCGCGAGGAGCCATTTTTGTTTCAATTGCGATTCGGTTTGGATTGTTTAATTGGCGCCGTCGCGTTTTTATTACGCCGGTAATGGCTTAATTTATATACTTTGACGCGTTTTTCGCCGGCGCTCTCGGATCGCTCGATGGCGAAATTTCGTGAATTAATAACGGCCGGACGACACGAGCCTGGACCCGTGAATTTGCGGCGCTTTGAAATGTGCATTAACAAGTAATTCTGTCGTTGAAATAATGATAAATTATGAAACGGGAAATGCAAAAATAAACGTCATTGAAAGGGAACGTTTGCAGCGTATCAGAGTGTAACGCCGGATGCACGGAAAAAATTGAACTTGTACCAGCATAGATTTATTTGTTTGATATTCTGTATGACTGGTATTGGTAAAAGGAAAACGTATATGTCTTATACATTTTACTATTATGAGTCAAGACAATCAGGCGAGGGTTCCAGATTATGAATATGTGTTTGACTGAATCATAAAATATGATGTATGTAAAAAATGGATATAGTGTTTGACTAAGTAGTCAGACTGCTTGTTTAAGTTGCATACATGTGGTGACTGTACCAGTCAACATCTACTTTTAATTATTTTAAGAAACTGTGCAGTTTCCTCAAACATCGCTTATTTCTTTTAAAATATTTTTTCATTCATTAAAAATATTTTGTTTAAATGCAAAATGTCAAAAAATGAATCGTTGATTAATTAGTACACAGCAAAAACAATTGTCTCCATTTTGAAACGCTTAGAAAGAGTGCGTCAAAACGAAAAGTGTGTCAAAACAAAATGGTTTTACCCAGAAGAAATAGGAAAAATGTTTCAATATCTCAAAATGAAATACCAATGAGATGCTTCTTTTCTAGTGTACACTTCTTGTGTACAGTAATTAAGTAATTCACCTTATTCTCTTCATATTTTCAATTACTTACTCATACAATGTTTATATGTTTTACATGAAAATCAGTATTACAATTTTCAATAAATGATATATTGTAATGTTCCTGTAATACCTTTTAACTAAGCGTGATATTCTAGATTGAAAATAAATTCTCTTAAATTGTAAAACATTTGCATTGCTCTACATTCGTATAATTTGAACATTTATAAATCCTGTATTATTTAATGCGAATTTTATTCATTGTATTGAGATAATGTTTGCAGATTTATAAATAAAGTAATTATGTGTTACATTTCATCAACTATTCGTTGTTATTTCATTTAAAATAAAAAATATCTCTTTTGAACTTTAGAGTGAAGATTTATAAAAAGTAAAGTAAAAGTAAAGTAATTTTTAATTATAAAACAAATTATAATTTATAAATTACAATCAAGTTTCATTAATGCGCATCTCATTATTCTTATAAATTAGCAAAAGCAACAAAATGTTCTCGTCATCCCATACATCAAAATTCGCCACTTTCCTAAATATTGTACACTATTAACCCCAACATTTTTTTCCTCGACCAAAACTCTTTCCCCGAACCGTCCGAAAACGTCCGAAACCGTTTAGTTTTCGCCGGAAAATCAACATTCCTATTTTCCCACCCGCCTACCAATCTTATTGACCGTCCGACAAAAAGCAGGACTTTTTGCCCCGGGAATCATAGTGTCCTACAAATGAAAATCAACAAATGGCCCGGCGCACTTTTTCGACTAATTAACCCGACAAAAAGGCGCCGCTCTTTTCCGCGCATCACACCTTCGTGTGCGCTCGCCTGTGTACCCCGAGCGACGCGATTACCGTGTTTTCTTAGCGGCCCTTTTTTGCCTGCGCCTACACTTTTTGCGCCGCGCGCAACAAAGGCGCGGCCTTTAATAGCGGCGCAACTCACCTTTCCCCGTAATTTCCCGCTGACAAATTATCTCTTAAGCACCCGAGCAGTTTTCTGCCCCGTAAAACAAGAAACAACCGAGCTACCAAGTTTCCGCGAGTTGGCCCGCGGGGTTTCTCTCTTTTCGGAGACTCCGGGCATGACTGCGCTAAATCATCAAGACAGTATCAAGCGATGCCGGGTGGCGTCGCGCGAATTTTACACACGTAGCATAATGCGGGACCGAGCAAGTTCCGAACTTGCGAGCGAATTGTTGTTTCGCTCATTGCGACAAAAAAGTTGGGTCAGAGCCGCCTCTGCGGGATGAACAAGTTCGCGCCCGAATGGATTTTTTATTGTCCCGCAGCCGGCCGCATACAATACGCCCACTTTTTTTATCGCACCAGCGCTTTTTGCACGTGTAATTCGACTAATTAATATTACACGTAGAGGAAACGAGGGAAACGACGAAGAAAAGTGAGAAGTTGGAGAATGATTTTGGGGTGAATGGTGGGATAAAAGTTTCAAAAATGCGGAGAATAGCTAATTTCTTTGGCTAGCACAATATACATTTTTCGCAGATGGTTAACGATAAGAATTTCAATTAACCGAAATCTATAATTACACGTTTAATTACAGGTCTCAAAGCGAGAAAAAATGATATTCCAGCCAGTCATTATACTATGAAAATATTTCCCCTTCGATAATCCGCATATTTCCCCGTATATATTCACCGCGAAATGTCAGCAGTGAGCCAACCAGAATCTTTCGCACAATCGTCCGACTCCACGTGGCGAATCGAACAATCGCGACGTCGTTGAACCCGCGGTGATTATGTCCCACGTGTTTATGAACTTCCCATCGCAACGAGGTAGTAAATGAAATTTTATGACGCTAATTGATATGATAATACGCAATAGCATTGTATTTAAATCGACGTTCCATTATCGCAACGGTACCGAGGTACCGCTGCAAGATCGGAGATAATTGCGAAATCAGCCACATCGCTGAATTGCCTTGCATTTAAGCGCGCGCTGCTTTTTCCGTTTCTTAATGGCTCGCCGGCAAACAGATTGCTAAAACATTTCGTTAGGCGGCGCTGTTTAGACGCGCCTCCTCGGCAAACATCGGCGCCGAACTCAATAGGATTACACGTGATCTCGACAAAACACACGTAAGACCAACAACGCCGCTGAAACCTTTTTCTTAGTTAACGCGACAAAGCGCTTTTAATCAAATCAGTTTCGCGATTTTCCCGCGCTAGCTATTGGCGCCAATTTTAAGTAAGGTCCACCGCTTGTTATTTCGGCCGATCGCTTGTAGAAATAAAATCTCTGAAAATCTTTGAAGATCTCTGAAAAATGCTCTGAAAACATCTGAAAATCTCTGAATACCTCTGAAAATTTCGGAAAATCTCTGAAAATCTCTCAAAATTGTCTGAAAACCTCTCACAATTGGACCTGTCTGAGTTTTTCAGAGAAAATTCTGAAAATCTCGGAGAAATTCTCAAAAATTGGGATCATAGTTCTTTCAGAATGTTTCAGAGATTTTCAGAATTTTCTCTGAAAATTTCGAAAAAACTCCGACAGTTCCAATTTTGAGAGGATTTTGAAGATTTTCAGAAATATTAAAAGATTTTCAGAGATTTTCAGAGATTTTCAGATTTCTTCAGAGCATTTTTCAGAGTTTTTCAAAGATTTTCAGAGATTTTATTTCTGCAAGGGATGTTCCGACTTAGAAATGTCGACTTACGTTGCTTGTGATGAGTCGAAAAAAGTTAATCAAACGTAAACCCACTTCTTGTAATGAAGCAAAGCGAACTGCGCCGACAAGCGGGAAACTATTATTATATAATTTCCGACACGATAAAGGCTTGCAAACAATCAACGAAATAATTATTCCACCAACTGCGAACGATTAATTATTGGACACGGTGAATGTTTCAGCAGAAGCCCGGCAAGTGGCAACACGAGCTCGCGCGCATGTTGAAGTTCAATTTCTGCGCTGCGGTGTAGGTGGCGCAAGTGTCATACGACGGTTAATTTTCGGAAACGCTCGAGTTCGCAACTTAACGCAACTCAACAATTAATCGACGTCTTTGCCGCAAGTTGTCGCACGGATTTAAATAAATCAGCGTCATCGCCTTCTTTTTGCGCCACGCTATTAACATGTAAGATGCAGTTGCCACCAATTATTTATTGGACAAGTTAATCTGCGAACGTGCAATCTAAATTCTGTTACTATTCATGCGCCTCTGCTCGAGATCATGTTCATTTATAACTGTCACTCGATCTTGACTAATCCAGATCCGTCTGACGTGGGAACTTTGAATTTTGAAATTCGCGCCACAACCAAATTTTGTTCTACAAATTATAAAATGTGAAAAATGCACTTAGATTTTCCACTTAATTGTCGACACCACTTTTATCAATGGGAGAAAGGTTTTTGAAGCAACTTTACTCCGTAACAGACATACTTCTAAAAACGTAGATTCGACGTGGAATCTACGTCGAATCTACGACCGAATGTTCCTCCACGTAAAATCCACATGGATTCCATGCTCGATGTCTTTATGGGCTATGATTTCTAAACTCAAAACTTATCTTCGACTAAACTTCGAGAATTTAGAAATAAAATATAAAATGAAGTCTAATAGAATGTTTAACCATTCTTCTCATTTTGTATAATTTTTGTACATTATATTCCATATGAATTGTGAGTTACTAAAGATAGTCGATAATGTAGGACGCACGGTGGTATGACACCTTTCATTAGCGCGCAATGCAAATCCGGCGACCACCGCTGTTTAGCAATTTTCGCTCGCTCCGCGTCTTTTCACCGGCCCTTTTACGACACTCCGAAATAACGTCTGCTTCTCGTCGAGTTCCGCGCGACGTTATACGACTCGCTCTTATTGCGGAACGCGGCGCTGCCGTCAAATTGACAGCTTATCTTGTCGAGTGTATAATCAACTCGGTGTATCTGCTCGGCTTGTTAACTGACAGTTTAGACTGTCCCCATTATACTTGTCCGTCGTATAAATTTTAAGGACGCTGACAGAATAATATGTCCGGAGGCCAGATATTTAATCTCAAGATAACATTCTGCGCCGCCGAACGCTCCGCCAAGACAGCCTTATCAAAATGGTATCACTCAAATAATCATAAAACGAGATTGCGACGTGACGCGCGCGAATTTAAATTACGCCTTAAGTCCGCGGCGGCCGCTTTTTTTCGGCGCAATTGATTTATCAACGTCGCGCAATTTCCCGTCCGGAATTTTTTTTCATGTTCGCCGAAATGCGATTTCTTTTGAACGCGTATTACCGTACGCGTTCGAAAAAGTGTCACGGAGTTACCGCGATTTAATGATATCGCGCGCCATAAGGTTTAACATAAAGTTTCGCGCGGGAATTCGATTTCCGAAAAGTTCCTTCTCAAGTATTACACGGGCCAATCGGAGGGATTCCCGGACAAGTCCAAAATCGCGTTACAATGGCAGCGCGCATTTGTTTGCAGTTTAATTCGCGTGGCGGAATCGCCGTCTGTTCGGAAAGCCCGGAATTATTGATCCCACGTCAGAAATTTTCACTCGTTTTCCAAAGTATTCGGCGCTGCGTTAGCCGCGACAACGGTGTCTGCGATCCGTGGAATACGTCGATCATTCTTTAAAGACAAATCAACACAATAACGCGCGCAAAATGAAGCATTGGGCGCACAGAGCAAAGCGCGAAAGCCGAATTACATTGCTGTCAATCCATCTAAATATATAAAAATTATTCGCCACTCCGTCGTCCGTCATTTTCGCGACGGACACGACGTCCCTGAAATAACGCGTGAAAAAGCATTTACCACGCGTTGTTTGCGGTAAATGATTGGACAAAAGTTGTAGGATATTTGTAGGAAAATGTGACTGAGAAGGGACGGTTAACTTTTTTGCAATATCATGTTTTGAGTAATAAATAATATTTTAAGACCGATCGGCAAACAATTTTGTTAAATTCTCGACCAAATTTCAGCAGAGGATCCCTTTTTTAAAAAAGTCGAAGAATATTTTTTAGATTCTAATCGACTGCACCAATTTCACTCAATTTTGATCCAAAGGAAGTACCTTCATGCTAATTTAGTGACAAAAAATTTCGAGTTTTTGACGGTTCAAAAATTCGAATTTATGCGAAATACTTCCTGGGTACTTCGGACATATTTGGCAATTTCTGGGGACCTTTGGAGTATGTTCGACAACTTTTGTGGGTACTTCGGTTATTTTTTACCGATTTTGAAGCCAATCGGTACTAAACAGTATTTTTCTAATTTTGTACTTGTTCTTTTGTCCGAGGTAGCAATACATGTATTTCTATATATGTCACATTCAATTATATCCTTCATGAAGAAGGAGGGGCAGCTAAAAATTGTCAACGATTAACTTTGATGGCGCCGGGTAATGTCCGCTCGGGTGTTTAATTAGTCCGCAAAACTCGGTTTGCTTTGAAGTCCAATTAGACGCAACGTCGGGCCGGCACAATTCCACAACTGCCATTGGTATTTGTACGGCCGTTTTGTTTTCGCCGAAAACGGCGAAACGGTGCAATTATTTTCCCGGAAAAAGACAGTCGTGTGATCAAACCAGCAAGAGCCCGGGTGACCCTATCAGTGTGAGAACCCGCATGGGCTGGCGGCCCGTCGATTGGCACTCGTAGCCAGGCAATAATAAAGATATCAAAATTGCCCACCCGCGGCCAAATTTAGCTAACCGTTTTTCACCCATACTGACCCCGGCAACTTGTTCATGCAAACGCACGTTTCGTTTCCAGCCGAGATTGAGATATTCCGGTATCGCCACGTTCATCTATCCTGTAACACTAAACTTGGCGGAGACCCATAATAGACACCTTGCAGCGGCATCTGTGAGATCGAAAACTAGGTAACGGCGTGTATCACCTACATCGCCGTAACTCACGGGATAGGGTGTCGTTCCCATGGAAGTCCGACGAATAAGATAGAAGTAGTCGATAGCGCGGTTCTATCCTGAAAACGCGAGACCAATTAAGCCGAGAACGGGAAATTCGCGAATGCGACCCCCTCACCCCCATCGGAATCATTGGGAAACGAAGAAACACGTTTATCTGGCGGCGTCTCGACTATCGCGAATCGTCTAACGGTGTCTGATCGGCGCGCGAAATGGCACACTTCCGCGATTAATTTTGTAATTGGTTGTGACGAGGATTTGAACGCAAATTTATGTGGCTGCGATGTAAATTGGTCGCGCGAAAAATACGCCGCTGGCCGAGGCGTATGATTAACATATACGACCGTTAGATGGCGGCCTCCTTCGACGCGACGGCTGACCCCGCGATTAACATATTAGCCGGCAGATCATCCGATACCCGAGAGGGATTTCGCCGATAGCGCGGCGCTACGTGAGAAGGTGTCCCCGTAACCCGATGGAGCTGCGCAAATTGTATTTACACGGCGACGCAAAAGTCGCAACAAATTGTTATCGATCGGCGCGCAATTTAACGGCGCGTTCGCCCGCGGCGCGATCCGACGAATAATTGATTCTTGATTGGAATTCGCGACTTGCCTTTTGCGAATCATTGCTCGGCAAAACGGGGACATGCGGTGAGGAACCGAGGAAAATGTTGTATTGAAATTTCCGCGATTACACAGGAAAATAGCCTGGGAAAACGATTTAGTTGGTGTGACTAACCCTAGTAAAAATTGTGATTAAGCTGAGATCAGGGCCTGATCAGGATGCCACATCACCTGATGAGATATTCACCAGGCATCCATATTAGGTCCTGACTACCAATGTAACGGTTGGAATTGATGTGGGCATGATGAGGAACTCTCATCAGACTCATATTGTGCCGAAAAAAATATAACGACTGAGACGAGAATTGAACAGTCGATGCTCCGTTTGTAGTCTGTTTGACTTGTCCCCGAGCTATTGGAACATTATATGAGTGACTGCGAAATGAATATCATACTCCCAGGTTATTATGTGACTTGCCTTATCATAACCTCATGAGGCCCTAATCATGTTAGCCTCATCCAATGATGTGGCATTGTAACCAAAACCTGATAAGGCCATGATCAGGTGGCCATCTCATAACCATATCAAAATTACCTGGTTAGGACCTGATCAGTTTTTCTGATGAGGTCATGATGTGGTATGCCACTGAAGGGGCATGCCACGTCAGGGCTACACCGATTCTAACCGTTACAGTCGACTCAATGCCTCATTGGAATACCCCATAAGGACCTCGTATGGTTTTGATCAGGAATCCTTTGATCATGTTTGCCACATCAATTCCTGATAAGGCCCACACGTCTGATGT
>JABFPB010003138.1:0-17878 GCA_022817645.1 Ceratoteleas bidentatus | reverse complement strand
TAAAATTAAAGTATATATACTTGCAACTGGTGTCAAGCATATATGGTTGAATTTTACAGTACTTTTTTTACAGTGTGGTGTTAGATGGATTACAGAATGTATCCATCCACTCTTCTGCCTTTTCTTTGTTTTGCTAAGAAGGTTTTCTTCATTTCATCTATATCAGCTGTATTTTTATCCCACCCAGCGATGTAAATATCTGTTCTGAATTCCAATTCATTTTCCGAGTTACTTTATTGTCCGGCACATTTTTGCAACAAATGATATTTGGTATACAATTTTTCTATCTTCACGACGCACTTTTATCTGTACTGGTATGCAACATTTGTCCCAAAACAACGTAACCTCTTTCACCACGAATAAAACAGTTTCGCGAACAGTGAATTTCAGATGACGGATATGGAAAAACAGGACTAGTTAATCCTATTTTTTAGTAGTCCTGTTTCTATAGCAGGACTTCTTTCCTACAATGTATTACCAAGGATTAGAGCGTTTGTGATATCGATTAGAAATGAATTTTTGGACAAATAATCTTTTTTTTTTTTGAGATCATGTTTTTGAATTTGCACTTGACGTTAGAAACAGTGAATGTTGACACGCTCTCAGCTTATAATGTAAACGAGAGGAAATATCGACATTTTATTCTTATTAAGTGATCGTGAAAACTAAAAAAATGTCGAAAAATATTTCATTATTTCTTGATTTACTCTGACAAATCGAACAACTACTTTCTATTGTAAAAACAATTTCTTAATTAAAATTCTAACAAATATAAGAATTAAGAACATCATGAATAAAAAAGTACAGTATGCTATAAGGGCAGAACTACTGCGATTATCGACACGGGCCAACTTCACCCGAGAAAAACTGTTTGTCGGCTTAAGTTCCTAAAATGCCTTTTGAAGCAAATTAAAAAAGAAAAAAGTAAAATGTTTAAGGGATGACATCAAGGAAATTCCGACATTGTCAAAATAACAACCTTAATAAACATGTCCCAAAAGTACGTCTAAATACGGGACACGTTTATCGCGAAATTCTGCACCAACATAGCCGCCGACCACGCATCCGTTCAAATTCGTTAAAAGTTTCGAATAAACTGAATATTCTTCGCGCCAATAGATTTATTCGGGACTTGCTTTATAACAATGTTTATATATAATGAATAAAACAGCAGAATCAAAAGTACGATTCAGTAACGTAGCAAAAAGTTGTGAGGAAGAAAGGAAAAAGATAAAGGAAGAAAGCAATGGAGAAAGACGAAGAAAGAGACTACCAAGGACAATTAATCAAAAAGACTGGCAGCAGGAGCGTGCGTGAGAAATACGAGACAGGACTGTCGCTTCCAATCCTGAGACTTCAAGTCTAACAGAGCCTTTTAACTGGCAGCAGCACCTCCGAATCTAAGTCAAATAGTAAATCTAAATTTCAAGAGGAATGGCAAAGTGGAGCTGCTTCCCGGGTAATTTACTCCCGCGAAATCCAAACGGAACGAGAAGGTACAGTTGCGTCGTAAGTCTCCTCGAGGCAAAACACGTCTCTTGCCCGTCGTTGCGGAGTCATCGTACCGTTGTCGCGAAAGGTTCCCGATGGACAAGATGAACGATGAAACTGTCTAGCATTCGTATAAATTCTCGTTAATTAATTTTGATTATTTTATAGGGCATCCTATTTTCTGTGCCTGTCGCCCCCAACGAGGTCTCACTTTGTTTTGACATGGCCGAATTAGTCACTGTAACTAATTATAGGATTGCCGCCGAACTTTTTCGTATCTCTTGGCGGTTCTTTCCTCGAAACGAGACTCGTGATATGCATTTTCTCAACGAGAAACTTTTTTTATAGATCCGTTGACAAGCAGATCTTTGAATTGTGGCAACTCATCGTAGATATACTAGGTTATTCTTCCATAATTTTACCCACGAAACTAATCCTGTCAGATCATTCCGTGCGGCACTTTTAAAATTTATTCTCGCGAAAAGAAATATTTTAATTTATTGAACAAAAAAACATTACAAGTCGTAACTAGTGTTTAAGGGCCTTTCCCACCCCGCAGTTCCTAGAACGAAACTTTTAAAATTCAATTTAACTGCGATAACAATAAAAAGCGTTTAATTTGGCGGAAGGTACATTTTCTCGACATAAAAACCAAGACACGATCTTTTTCTGTTTGCCTTGTGCGCATATATTTTATACATTCTTCTTCTCCCGGCCTTGTCTCGGGCTGGGTAGGGTAGGATCAGATGATTTGTCGTCGTAAGGGTGCAAAGCGACGACCCTTCGTAAATCCATTTGACGAGGGATAAGTGATTCGAAAATCGCGTGGGCCGACCGGTCCTAGACTTCGAGAATCAGCGATCACACATGTTGCTGCGCGCAAAAACAACGAGCATGATCACTTTGTCTGCAGCGAAAGTGAAACGTGTTAGTTTTTGCGCTTGCAGATGTAACGTCGGACGGCTTGATTTATCTGGAACCGGAAAAGGCGGTTGCCAGGTTCTGGCTAATTAGAATTAAAAGATGTGCCCGGAAACGAAGCGAGCGACTTGCCAGGCGCTATCGCGGCGCCTTCGCCGCGCGTGTATTAATTCACAAATATGTCGATAAGAGATAAGCGGATGTGTGAAAACGTCAGACGTATCTCGCGCCATCGCGTTTTTGTTGAACCATCGCAAGCTAAGTCGGAAAAAAATTGCCGCAGCGAGTCTGTTTGATTAATGTCGTGAGTCATGGGGATCGCGCTATCGACTGCCTCTCAAATCGCGGTTCTCCTCGTGCGGTCCGGATAAATATCTAACAACGTGATAAGTTCCGCGTCACAAGTCATCAAGATCTAAAGCGTCAGCCTTTTTTTCATTAGCCTCGTTCCCATATTTACATCCATTAAGCGGTGACTCGACCGATTCGAGCATTGAGACGCGTAACCCGACGTCTAAATAAAACGAAATTCCCCAAAATCATAAATGTCCGAGGTTTTGTCGGGCCTTGAGCGTTTACTGTCAACGGATGAGGTGATCTAGCGCTCGTCGCCTCACAGTCAAGTGAAAGCGCTGTCCTGTCATAAAAGGGTTGTATATTACGGTGTAACGATAACCGATGTTCCACAAGAAATAAGAGCGCCGTCCGTCGAAACGCTCGGTCAACAGGTGTAATCCTAATGATGCGATAATAATTAGTCGCTGTTGGAAACACGTGTTTATCGTCACTTTTTTATCGTTCAATAAAACCCGGTGACGAGAAAAAACTGACCCGTAAATAATCCTCGCCGGGGATCCCGTGATGTCACGTCAAAGTTACGACGCGGCGTTGCTTAGAATTATTCCCCAGGCGGAGTTCGCAGCCGAGACTCATTTACGCGATTCCGCAGGTAATCATGGAACTATGATTTGGTGCCGGCTGATATCTTATCAGTTGATTAGAAGCGGCGGATTGTCACGAGGCGAGGCTCACGGGGGTTTCATTAACATTGTTTTATAGGCGCGCCGCGAGAGGCCGGTCCTGGGAGCAGGGTTGTTAACGCGACAGAACTCTTTGTGAGAAGTTAAGGCAGTTAAGTTTTATTGCACTACCCGGCGGTCAGGTACCGTTTTTACAGAATCTGCTCTTTACCCAATGTTTGCATACACAATTTGTCACGAGTGTTACGACGTCATAAATTATCGAATACAATGCTGTATGGCAGCCAACCAACAAATCACATTAAAACCTCGTTACATGGTAAACATTGCTAAAAAGCACCTACGCATTCTCGGGCTTTTATTAACCATTCGCGTCGTCTACACAGAGTATGCATATTTTTGTGCGATTTCGCTCATCGCACATCAGCTACCCCGGCGCTGGCCTCACACAATTAAAAAAGATTTACGCTATCTTAAACTGGTTGCTGATGAAAACGTTTTGAGGATTTTAATTGTGCGCATTAAAAGTTTGTCGCTATAATTGATTGTTCAATTTTTTCCCGTAAATCATCGACGACTTTGTACGTACTAATTTATTACGGACTCGCGCCTATCGTAAAACTGCGCTTCGCTGGAATTATCGAAATAATTTAAGTAAAGAAAGCCGGCGAACGACGTTAATCATTGGCGCGCGGGCATTTATTCGAACACGACGAAAATCAAGTCTGACGCGACGGACACGACCGCCCGAACTGTATCAACGCGCGCGTTATAAATGGCCGATACTTTGTAATGTGAAATCCGATGAGTGGAGTTTAGATCAACATCTTAATATATTGTTTTCTATCTCCACATTACACTGTCGTTAAGTGCGACCCTCAAAGTCAAACAGAATTATTTAAACCGAACGGACCTGGCGCTCGAAATTTGTCAAGACGGTGACAGACTGATCATAAGATCACATTATGTTCTTCGGCTGTACCGATTTATCGCGCCATTGTTATCGGAAAATCTCATTTCTTTGATACAAAACTGCGTGTTAAGGTTTACAGCTCGACTGTAAAAGGCCGTCACTCATCAATTCGTTATCAGGCTCGTTTGGGATTCGAATTCATAACCGATCTGCTCGCGACGCCTCGATTTAAAGTCGACTGCCGATTGTTTAATGATCGCTCATAAATTAAAGCCAGCACTTTTATGTACTGCGGAACAAGGGAATCGTCTACACAATGTTAATTTATAGCTCGTGTCGAAAAGCCGTTCGAAATGTCCGAGAAAACTTAAATTATGCAGAAAAGGACGCAGGCTCCAGAAATGCACAAATTTCGTGTGCATCGACGAACATGGAAACTGTAGTTGGGACAATAGGGTGGACCAATAGCAGGCAATGGCGGAGGACGCCGGAACGGCATGGGATAGCTTGCAAGAGTCTCGACAGGCCCAGCGGGTGGTAGGCATTTTTTCCCTCTCTCGACCCTTAACGGAGAGCCCCCTTCATCTCCTATCCCTTGCCGCTTATAAGGCCCTCGCTCGACTTTTGATTCGTTCTCTCTTTTCGACCACGGCGACGCCACTTCTTCGCTCTTCGTTGCTTTCTGTTTCTCGTCTAATGCCAGTCAGAAGAACTCGATTCGTTTTGTTCATCGCTGCGCGTCCGTTTAGCTTCGGATTTCGGCTTCTTTAAATGATTGTCCGGCCCTCGGCGAATAGAGAGAAATTGGTCTGAGTTAAAACTAAGCAGAGAAAGAGAAAACACGATGACCACTATGTAATCGAGAAACATATCGCCGCATCGGTAACGCATATGTTTATCCTTCCACGAAATGATCCACGGAAACTTTTTTTCTGGATACTGTGGTATAAAAAGCAAATGAAAAAGAACTGGGAGAAAGGTCGTTTTAATTAAAGGCGCAGGACAAAAAGTTGACAAATTTCGCATTTCTCTTGATTTGATTAGGGCTTGTCAAAGTGTTTGTAATTAAGAAAGGGAGTGAAGGAGGTTGCGAGTATTTAGCAGATGGAAAAGGCTTGTGTGCGTTTTTCATGAATCATTTCATTAAAAATGGATTTACTCTGGGTTATAAATCTTCGATAAAGTATCCGTAAGGAGGAAACTGATGACAAATAATTACGTCTACACTTCAACAATGTGTGTGTTGTTTTTTAAGTATTGCGTGCTAATAAGATTTATGAAGCGTATAAAACTAAGTCGATTGAATAAATTTGAAATTGAGAGAATTAATTTTATGGATATAAATGAGCACAATAATGGTCCCAGTCTTTTAATATATACGCATGAAAATCTGTCGATGCATTGATTAAAACGTCATCATTAGTCATTCGAAAACAGTTTATATAAATTAATGACTATATCACAGTTCTGTTGAAAAATTTTGCGATAGCTTCATCACTGAATGTTTTTCTTACTTTATGGACATTAATTTGCGTCTCTATTAATCAATATTACACGCGTCATTTTACTTTATTTAATTTACGATTTGTACATTAGACGCTCCTAAGTTTCTCATGATTTTGTGGATGAATAATTTTCTTATTTTCTACCGTTTTCTCACACGAGGAAACACACAAGAGGGTGAATAACTCTAATAGAATTAGCACCAAAAGTTATTATTAAATAAAGTTTATATTAAACTTACTACTAGTACATTATACAAAAATTTGACAACGCTACGGTGTGCAAAGAGTATGAGGGCAGACATATATAATTCAGAATTATCCCATGACATAGTCTCCTCTCACATACATTACTCACGCGAAGGAGCTTGTTGTCTTAAATGTGGAAAGGGAGTTGGAAGGATTTCAGGTCAAGACAATTTTAATTTTAATTTTCTTTCTTGGTTCATATTTCTACTAAATAACATTTATCAACTAAAATATTCAATTCGAACAACTATAGTACAATACAGTCTAGATTTTCTGAGATTAAACGTAATCAAATGATAATATCCGGTGAGAAATAAAACTGTACAATTTGTCGCAAACATTCGTGTGACCAAAAGAGGATTCGTTTGCAGCAAATATGCGGCGTGTATCGTAATAATACTTGTACTCTTAAAGTGAGATTACACTTAAGACGAAGTTCCTGTACATTTTTATGATTAAATTACTTGATTAGGTCGCTGTGCACATTGCTCTAATAAATGTGTTAGCCCCAATTGGAACTATCAAGACAACAAGCAGACATAAATCGAAGGCCATTACATTTGTTGCAGTTGATAAAAAGTGCACTGTAGTTGTACATACGCAAGAGATGGCTTAACGCGGCGTCCGCCTTTAAGCACGGTAATTCAGGCAGACAGTTTTACCACGCGTTGTAAAACAAACCTAATCTTTCGACGAGCTACCGTATCACTATCTGCTTTCGTTTATTTGCGTACAAGCAGAACGCTTACTCGAAGATATACCGACGATACAACAACAACAAGCAAAGACAAGGCGTCGTATTCACAAAGATGATCATTAATTGCGATAAAAAGATAATGTATGTTACACGCCTGTATCACGCATTAGCCTAGATTGGATTTATCAGTTTTTCATAACTAGCTTGAAAATTATATCGGTGCGTTTGAGGTTAAGTATGACATAAAGAAATTGCTGAACTTTGAGAAATACTAACAAGATTAAGGTATTATTAAAAACAAACTACGGAACAAAAAAATTTTGTTCCGTAACAAAATGTTTCGGAAAGTACTTCCCGTATTATTGTTATTTTCCATTTTGGTTGAAGAAAATAAGTACTTTTTAATTTAAATGCAGTTCATGTTTTTATGGTTCTTTTTACTGCCCTGAGGTTTGTTTTGATTAGCTTCGCAAGGAGGCACACACGGAATTACATTAAAAAATGTCGCATTTATGATCAAGATCTTTCTACATTTTATATCGAACCAGTTAATCGAGGTTTCATCAACGCATGATCAGATGGCAATCAGAGACTTTATCAAACGTCAGATACTTTACATTTATGTACTAAAGGAAAAAAACGTTTCGTTTTAAATTAATTATGTTAATAACGTGTCATTACGGGCTACCTTAAAAGTAATTGTCATTCATGTTACATCTAAAATGATGTTGCGTTTTTTAAACCTTCATAATCAAAACGAACCGACGTTCTGTAGAGTTCTTATCCTTATGTGTATATGAACTATTTACATTTGCGCGGGATCTAATTAATCGTAAAAATAAATTGTTTCATACAGACCTAAAAGGGAATAAAACATTATTACACAGTCTTGATTCAATTTAGTTAATATTGATTGGTGTTGTTTAGCTTGAAATGAATTCGAAAATTTCCTGCGAAAGTGTTTGTAACTTTTCGTGAAAATGAACATGTGAAGCTGCGTCATGACTCCAACAATGAACTGCGGGAAAACCGTGGGAGCCAACAAAATGCTGCTTTCTAGGTCATGATAGAGTCTTCCCATGTGTTGAGCCATGGGTGTATCCATGGTGTTATGGCCATTGGTTGCATCCCATGGGTTCTCTTGCACTTTTCAATCTCTTTCTGCAAAAAAAGTTTGCTTTTGGACTTCAGAGATAATTTTTCACATTTCTAAGCTGTTTAATCTTAATAAAATAAAACTGTACATTATGCTAATAACATTATTGCAAAATTCTCAAAATGATTGGCAAAGCTTTATGCATGTTTTCCGCTATCTGACTATACTTTTGATTGACATTGTAAAACGATGCAAAAGTATAGTATTTACATAATAAGTACACATGTCAAATAAGAGTATGGCAAAAACTCTTATTTGACATGTGTAAAAAAAGAATTTGCTGATTAAGTGGTAGAGATGTGAAGAAGTTTTAGCATCCTATTATCGCATTGCTTGATTTCATTCTCAATTTCACTGCGGAACGAAAATGGTTGGCAACCATTTGCGATGTAGACAAAATTTAGTCTGGAAACGATGCGACAAAACAGTTCAGTTGTTGTTTTGTTTCCGGATTGAAACTCGATATACCGTCCACTTTATGATTACTTAATTCAGTTAAACGTCGCAAAGCAATGCTTATCCATTAAACACTGTGTAGAGCTTAAAAGCGTGAATTAACCGCGATCTATACAAGCTTTCTGGTTCTGAAACATTATCCTAATGCAATCTGCATGTAATCCAAATGCAGTCCAAATTTTGAACGTTAGACCACCAGATTGTTTTGCAACGTTGTTACCGAATTTAATTGAATTCAGTTTGCGTATGGTTGTAGAGAAATAATTTGCAACCAGCGTTTTGTTGAGCTGAAATTGGATCTAAAACTGATTTATTTGGCGATGTCCAAATCGATTTACCAGCGTATAGCCATACTTCCGCCAAACTAATTTCTGAATGGATAGTAGTTTAAGAAACATCTGGTCGAAATGTAAAAAATGCTAATCATTCTAATGCCATCCTGAACAACAATCCGAAAGTTCACGAACCCGATGTAAGATGATTCTATATCTATTCATCTCCTTTTTATTCAACATCCATTTATTGTTTGCAACGTCATATTCAATTTTAATGATTTAATTTAAGTAAACTTCAACGATTTTGACAACTTTTATTTACTGACTTAATCTACATAAATCCTAATTGACTGTCTCTCAAAGCTACCGCGTGATAAACAATTGACGGTTAAATCAATTTTATTTCCACGGGCACTAAAGCCGCTATTCCAAACAACAGATACGATTTCCGAAAGTCGATTCGGAAGATTTAGTCGAAGCGCGCTTTCCCCTATCAATTAATTAAATCGCAGAACCTTCATCTCGAGTACCCGTCCGCTTTCAGCGAAATTAAAATTCCGCTCATTACAACTTCATCTCAAAGCCCTGGCAATATTTATTTATTGCTTCGAAGTGGTGTTGCTTTTGCAGCTTGCCTTCGATCACGGCTAAACAATAACATCAAGCGCGATCGCGCAAGCGATAGAGATCGGCAGAAGTTATAGCCGCCGCTCTAAGCAACAGCTGTCGAACGCAATTTTTTGCACAATGTTGGACTTGAGTTCCATTGTTCCTGTTCTATTTTATTTCGCTTCGTTAAAACACAGAAGAAGAAGCGTGAACGTCGGACAAGGCTCTCGAAACGCGAGGGAGCTGGTGCTCGTCGGCGACGCGGGTTCTTGAGCCTCATCTGCATAAACATCTCGGTAGCCGGTAAACGCGCGGCAGCCTCCAAGAGCGGACAAGATCTCTATGCACTGCCAATCTACCGGCTTTGGCTTATGCCAGTTTGCATGAAACTGAGGCTGCCGATTCCAACGTTGTTCCAACAGTCGGGAAGCCGCACATTCTTCACTGGGACGCGCAAAAGGTCGTTAAGTCGCGACGTCCTCCTCCTTCGCTCCCTCTTTGCTTTATCGTTGATTTGCCCTTTTTGCTTCTTCTTCGTCCAGCCCACTCCCTTCTGCCGCGTCTCCTGGTGCCTCGTCCCTCGCAATATCCACATCCACCATCTATTTTGCGTCTACTCGCGCTCTATTCTTCTCCTTCGAGATGTCACTCGTTAAACGCTTCCATCTTAGCCGATTGCCACCGCATAAATTTCCATTAGGTCTCCGGGATACGTGAAAACAATAGAGGAGTGGTCGCGCGACCAAGAGGATAACGACGAATTTATGGCGAACGCTCGGGATACTGGTTGGATGCGCGGCGGAGATGCGCTCATTCAGACGATTGTTTTGGGATACTGATATCTTGGCGTTTCGGGGATTTCGCCTGCGTCATTTATCAATGTTTTTTTATCGGCTCGAAGATAATTGGGAGATAGACGGCGTAATACGCTGGGTATGAAGTAATGGCTTTTCGGAGTATTTATACTTGTTAAGGTAAAAAGGGCGACACAGTTTGTGGCTGCAAAAACTGTATAAAATGTATTGACCATGACGCGACGTCGCAGTATTGCTAGTTTGGAAATGCCATTTTGGAAATGAAAAACTTGTGTGTTTGGAAGCATACATAGAACTTTCGACACAAGTTCTGTTTTATCTGAAATATCATTGGACTTAACCAAGGTATCGTGTTTCTGCTTTATCATTAAAAGATTTAGGAAATACATTAGTCAAAAGAAAAAACTGCCCACCCAAAAAACGCCAAATTTCAAAACGCTGTAAGTTTGTCAATTATGAATCAAATTGGATGGAACTTTTTCTCCGAAGTAGTAGAGTTTGAAAAGCTGATTCTGATTTGCATTAACTAAAAAAAGGGATATTCGAAGCATTCTATGGAAATTATCAGTCGCAAATCGGAAAATCTGTTACAGCAAATAAAAATATCGACAATTTCCTTATTTGAACACGAAACCGCATTAAAATCTGATCAATCGAAAAAGTTATGATTTAAAAAAAGCGGCTTTGACAAATTTTTTCATTGAACCGAAGCATATGCGCCATCACGCATGAACGTAGATGCACAAAAACATGCTTATTATTATTATTATCACAATTTTGACATAGAAATAATGTTGATCCAACATATTTTGGTCAACATTGTTTTTTAAGTTACTCATACGAGTCGTTTTTCCCAGTGTATATTATGTTGGTTTAATTGTCTCTAAGGAAGATGGTTTTAGTGAATAAAATCCTGCACACCGTTAAGAACAGATTTAACAACGTATGGCTTTTAAAGATTTTCACGAACCCTCGTAAAAAAAGATCACCGGTTTTATCAAAGTAGGGGTGTGCATTTGTATGTGTATTTGTGTATTTGTCGTTTGTTTAAATGTGAGTATGTGTTTTTGCATCTACGTTCAAGCGTGATGGCGCATAAACTACGGTTCAATGAAAAACTGTGTGAATGCCGTTTTTTAATCATAACTTTTTATTGATCGATGGGATTTCAATGCAGTTTAGTGTTAAAGTAAAGAAATTATCCATATTTTTATTGGCTATAAACAGATTTTCCGATTTGTGATTGATAATTTCCATATAGAATGCTTCCAATATTACGTTTTTAAGAAACAAAACAGATCTTTTTGGGGTGGCGGGGGGGATAAGGAGGGAAGGTAATGAAAATCAAAGTACAGCTTTTCAAAGACTACACTTTGGGCTACTTCGGAGAAAAAGTTTCATCCAATTTGGTTCAAAATTGACAAAGTTACAGCGTTTTCAAATTTGATGTTTTTTGGGATGTCCGGGGTGGGCGTTTTTTTGAGTCTTTATCTATATACTTCATCAGATAATCCGGGAGAATTTATACAACTTTAACTCGTTTCTGTTAACGTTACTGAATAGATGTAGATGCCCTACGGACTTCATTTTCTTTGGGCATCGATGGTACCTTTTCTACAAGACAATGTATGAGTTAGCATATTCAATAAAAACGTGTTAACAAGAATGACCTTTGCATTGCATTTATTATACATAAAATTGACTACATAACTGAAACATTTACAATTTTCACGAATTCACGAATTCGTTTTATTATAACGGACTTTGAACGGAAAAAAGGCTTATTTGCATTGCATTAAGACAAACACGCTGTAAATATAATGTGCAAAAAATTTATTCATTGTCATCGAGTTAGCATTATTCAATTTGAATGTTTTATTTCAACAAATACAAGATTATAATAGATCTCATGATTCATGTATTATTTACGTTTTCTTTGATAACATCAATTTACCAAAGATTTTGTTACATATTTTATAAGTTCAATGTGAATTTCATGTCAATCTACAATTTTCTGTTCTAAAATTGAAAGAGGTAGAAACGGAGAATATTGTAGATGCGAACATTAATAGACCGATAGCCTTCGTTGACGTAGCGAGCCAGTCATGATTAGCATTCCCATTTGCATATTGACGGGTTTTCTAAAAGTTATGAATATTTTACCTCTTCTCGACGATGAGACCTATTTGCCTCATTACTGACCGCGTAACGAAGTATCGAATTCAAAATTCAAACTCGTTCCGCCTTGAGCCAAGCCGAGCGCGATTCTCAATTATTAGCAACAATGACGGCCAACTTGTATCTCTCGAATCATAACTTACGACGTAATAAATATTATTATCGCAATCTCAAAATAGTGACTTATTTTTTTCCCGTTCTTTATTGTTCAATTGCTAACTTTACAACGCGAACGTGCTCATTGCTAAAGCGAACAATCATTCACGGAACAAAGCATTTCATCTGTTTCGAAATAATTTGAAATATTTTCGTCAAAGTCTCATTACAGTTTAAAATTGATATTTTGACTTACAGTTTGGAAGAACAAAACGCTTTTCTCCCCGATTGTATATTGCGTTATGTAATAATCAAGGCAAATATAAAAAAGTGAATAACATTTGCGTCATTGTAGTTACTGAATGCTATATAATATAAAAAATACACATTTCAGTAGACTGATTTATTTATCGAGTTTTGCTTTTGAATTGATGTTTGATAAGTATGGTTTCTGCACAACGAAGGTGTAGTTTTCAACTTCAGTTGTGAGATGGCGCCAGAATGTAGTCTCATCATTCGTGATATATGAGTTGTCAGCACTAAAAGTGTATGTCTGATATATCTAATAGCAGTTGTAGAATCAACTAACGGTGTATTTTGTAGAATGATCCAATAATGTCAACTAATTGTAATATTGTGCAATGATTTATAATAAAAACAAATACATAACTATTACACAAAATAGGTATTGATAAAAATTTAATTTATAATATATATTATATAAATTATGTTATATTATAATTGTTATATTATATTGTTATATACATTGTTATATAAAATGTAACAAAATGCGTTCTCTTTTCATTAATAGAGCTTTTTGTAACTGTTATTATAATTTTTATTAAAACCCCGAAATAATATATTCAACATTTTTGGAAACAGTTACAAAAAGTCTTACAAATGAAAAATTATTTTATTACATTTTTCTAGCAAAGGTTGCAAGAAATTTCTATCGCTTCGCACGGAAAAAATATTTTCACTAAACGTATGTACAAATACATAACTTTTTGCCGCAAAAATTAATTTTTAAGTGTATTTTTATATAGTTCAACGCTTATATTTCTTGAAAATATATATTAAAAATATTTGACATACGTGTAATTATATATTTATGTATATATTTATATTTGATGAATATGTAGAAAATATATAACTTTTTGCCGAAAATATATAAGTATATATTTCTACATACATTTTGCGAATATATTTTTTCCGTGTGGATCCTCCTGCAATTTCATAATAACATTATTTAAAATTATAATAAATAATGTAAATGTCGTTAATTTTTAGGCGGATTAGTAATACTATCAAGTCTTTTATGTCTTCAAACCCCAAGATGTTCAGAATTAAATTAATCAATCACTATGTAAGCAATCACTAGTAAATTAATTCAGTAAAGTTACCTTGTATTTATTGATCAAAAAACTAGTATTTGCAAACAAGTTTTTGAAGTTGAAATTAAAGTTCACAGTGGTAGTGAAAATAATTAATATAAATATATATTAATGCACAACTATAAGATTTAATTTGAAGTATCTATAATTCATTATACATTTCTAACATGTAACTTGATATAATTATTATCATTGATCACTGGTAAATTACTGTCAAATATTCAGGTATATACAGATTTTTATAGTCAGTATACGACATACAAACGAAATGCATTATCGTAAATATTTAAAAAAATAAATGGATAAAAAACCGTCGCTATTGTAAATCAATATGCATCGGAATTCAGATTATTCGGAAATGCAGTATACATTAGATTGTTACCTACATCGTAACTCACAATACAAGCATGACGCCACCAATCAATGTCCCAATTATCGATAGTTTCGGAATTTCATTATCACAGCCGTAAAATGGCCATTACTTACGAAAGTTCTTGCATTCGTAGTTCTGGCATCCAAGCAAATTTCCATTTGTCATGCAAAATGGCCATGTAATGTTTACATTTTTTGAATGGAAAAAATGTTTTTTTTACGATAATAAAAAATGTAATTATTTAAAGGTACGTGAATAAGTTACCAAGCTTTTCAATTTTCATAAATAAATGGCATAAATAAATGTCTTCTTTAAATGTCACACTGAGGTTTTAGTAAACACTTTAAATGTATTACAGAGGTATTTTCAACAGTACATTCTTTGAAATGGTTGAGTTCCCCCGTTGGGTACTTGTTTTGAACGTGAATGTACATAAATTTCTTTCTAAATGCAGGTTAGGGCAAGTGTAAAAGAAAACGTCTAGTTATTAGTTGTATACCAGATGATTAGACTTTTTACAAGCCGAAAGAAATTATACATTGCTGTACGGAATCATACAAGGTCGGAGAGTTGGCTATTCCAGTCGAGGGTAATGTTTATGTCCGTAACGAAGTCGAGGTCAGAATATTACCCTAAGTTTATACCTCCCATTACCTAAAAAGTCACGAAAATCAAGTTTTCTGGAACACAAAAATATTAGGTGCCAATAGACGGAGCTGTCGGTTCAACCTCAGGTAATATTTCTCGTCTCGGCTTTTCGCCAAATATAAACATCATACTCGTTTGGAATTATCGAATTCCATCTTTCCAGTGCAAAGTATAACTACTATTATTCCGAATTGGAAGATAGTGATTTTGACTGGTGAATTGAATGAGAATCATGAAGGATGTGATTTCCTGTGTTATTTTATATTCAAGGATTAACCGATTATCTGTACTTTCATATCCCTTCCACTTTTTTTTCTACACACCAGTACACGATAGTTACCGCCCTGATTTGAGGCGCTCGACATATAATCGCTTAAGACAGAGGGTGGTTATGATACTATTATGGCCCTAAGAATGTTAATTTGTTCGAGGACATAGCGTGGGAACGGTATTACAGCTCGGACGTAGTATTAATCAATAATCATATCATATTCTTGTTGTAGCGCCATCGCGTCGATCCTAACGTAACTATATGCCCTGTATTACCGACTATAGTTCGTATTAAATAATATTTGGTACGCTGAAAAAATTCTTAAACAATTTATTTAATAATTTATTGCTTAATATAGTCGTATACGACTATATAACATGATGATTTTTATAATAGATTGAATACAATGATATATTTCAATATTTCCTAAATAGTAGATATTAAGCTCAATTCAGTTCAACCAATTTATATTAAAATGTCAATTACAAAATATCTTGTTTTCGCTGCATTATTTTTCATAATTTTAAATATCAATATCGGACATATTAATTTAATTTCAAAATGTAAATTTTACATATCATTTCTTGAATCGTGATATCTATATATTCAACTGAAGACGGATAAATTTGTTCAAGTTTAAGAGATAGAGAAACAATCTCTGATATATGAATTATTCAAAGACAGAAAAAAGACATTACTTACTCGAGTTCGTCGTCGGGAGTTTTTGTTCTTAAAACTTAATATTAATATAAATTGTTTAGCTCGAAAGTAGATAAAAATGAAGCAAAAGAATGTTTGAACACCATCGTAGCATCATCTTGGGGTTTGGTGGACGATTCGATTCGTCGGAACGATTTAGGCCAGCTCAAAACAAGCGATTTATCTTTTCTGCACCAGTGACTGAATTGGCATCAGAGCACGCTGCCGAGAAAGAAAAGCGCTCTCTGAAAAGATATTGCTCGCTGTCAGCTTAGTCAAAAAAGAAAGAAAGAGAATGAGCAAACCGAAAGAAACGAGAAAAGAAGATAAAAAAGAAAAAAATATATTAGCGGAGGAAAAGAGGAAACTCGACTGGATAAAAAGAAAATGTTTGTTCAATGCCGAGTTTAATCCTATTCGCGGGAGTAAAATATTAAGAAGTTAAGATCCCGTACATTAATAGGATTTAGAATTGAAATTAAAATTTCAAATAAAAAAGTCACGTTCATTATAACAATAATACCAGCTTTATTCTTACGCAATGTTTAGTCACTATCTAACAATTTTGCAAAAAATGTCTTAAACCATCCCTTCGAACAATTGCATTTTTGCTCATGCATAATATCTCCTCGCAGCAGAACATTTGATGATCCTTCCCTTGCTCCATATCCAGACTACTTAAGCAACGCTGTATATCAATTTAAGCGAATCAGCAAATGACCATGGTATAAATAAGTCCGTCGCTACTTCGTTTGCAAAAGTGTAGTTGAAAGTCAGGCCGAGACGCATCTCTCTTTTATGTTCAAGTCGGATCAATTCATCGGATCTTGCAAGCGACGACATGTCCGCCCGGTATCAGTTACTGGGCCCTACGTGCGGGGTTCGACCTCAGATTTTTTCGAAGCGTCGCTTTTTTGTCATTAATTTTTTCGAGCGCGCGACCTTTAGCGGCTTCCATTTTTCCGCCGCTATATCTCTCGGACCGCTTCTCTCTGAAGTCTCAAAGAACGACGAAGAAGCGGACGTTAATCCGACGCGATGCAAATCGCGCCTCGAAGACATACCTTGTAACCGGTCGTATCTCGCAGCGAGCCCAAAAAAATCGCGATATCCCGACCTAACGTGTCCTTCCGTTCAAACGTGAAATCCTCGGATGCGGCGGGATTTCCGATTTATGGGTCGCATTGGCAGACGATGACTTGAGCGCGAAATAAAAGAGCGCCTCTTCGGCGTCGATTAATTCATAGAGGAATGCCTACAAACATAATGCAGCGCCATTTAGTTTCGGCCAGGAATGCTGCCTCAATTTCTCGCCACTCTCGGTCAATCTCGCATTCACTTTTCTTTCGTTTAATCGCGCGCAAAGATTGAAGCAGAAAAGCGCTCTTTTGTTTCGCCGACATGTTGTCGAAGCCAAAAGCTGTTTATTAGGGCCCGTCGCGGATTGTTCCATACCGGCGGCCATTGAACAAAGACGGGACAATCGTTTGAAGGAAACGCGGTAGCGAATCGGGCAGCATTTGCATCTGCTCGAATATGTATATTTGCGGGCATAGACGCCGGTCGATCGTCGCCGATGCTGGTTTCTGCCGACGGATTCCCTTTAGGCGGAAGATGGAGCGGCCCGGCGAGGATCGGCTGCGATGACCGCGATTGCAGTCTGCATTGGTCCCGGCTCTTGCTCCTTTTTCTTTCCACCAAACTATCCCCTGCTCTATCTCTTTCGAGGCGGATCCATCTACCTGCATACGGGACCGTGGCAGACGCATTCTAATAATAATCTATGGGGATCTTTGGCGTCGGGATGGGTGGAATAGGGACGCGGAGGGAGTCGCAAATGGCGGCAACCCGAGCGAGAAAGCCAGGTATTTTTGAAAAGGCGGAGGGGTTCGATTTTCGGGGAGCTTATTATGGGCGCAACGGGTGTAGGTGAAATGGTATAGGGCGGACCTGATTCCCGGGCATTTTTCTTCACATTTTCGACGCAGCGCGCGCTGAAAGCCGTCTGTCGATATTTAATGCGATAATGTCGGGCCGCGTGTGACCGAACGTCCGGATGTCTGACTGTCTGTTCGTCCGTCTCCGCGCACACGCTGACTGACTGACTGACTGACTGATGCCGATCTGACGTCCGGCGTGCCCCGATCCTCCACTC
>JABFPB010003137.1:0-17879 GCA_022817645.1 Ceratoteleas bidentatus | reverse complement strand
CCGATAAGGGCCACATCGATTCCATGCGTGACGTACCCGATCACAGCCCCATCAATTTTGTACAATTTCTACTAGGGGAGTCGAATGTAACGGTTGGCATCGGTAAGTCCTGATGTGGCACGCCCCTTGAGTGGCACGCCACATCAGGTCCTCATAAAGAAAAACTGATCATTCCCTGATCAGGTCATTTTGGTGTGGTTATGATGTGGCAACTTGATCATGGCCTTACCAGATTTTGGTCAGGAAACCACATCACTTGATAAGGCTAATCTTATCAGGTCCTGATCAGGTTATGATAAGGCAAGCCACATCATATTGTGGTAAAATGATAGGCATATTGCGATGACTCATGAATAAAATCTTCCAACAACTCGGGGACAAGTTAGTCAAACTGTAAACTGAGCATCGAGGGTTCAGTTCTCGTCTCAACCATTGCATTTTTTCGGCACATTGGAAGCCTGAGCAGGTTTCCAAATCATATCCACATCGATTCCTACCGTTACATTAGTGACGAGGGCCTGATCTGAATGCCTGATGAGTTTCTGATCAGGTTATGTGGCATCCTGATAATGCCCTTATATCAGCAGCATCACAATTTTTACTAGGGTTAGCTTGAGAAAAATCTCATGCTCAATTAAAAAATAACACGAAAAAATGTTACGTCAACTTTGGCCCCAGTATTATCAACAACAGTACCCGAATGTTTAGGTTTTTATGACATGGTGATTTCTCTCGGTATGAACGATTTTAATAATTGATAAACATTACATACCTTGAAGTTTGTGACATAGAATTGCGCGTATGAAAATAGCTGGAAAGTTGATTTGGTTACGGTGAGACAGAATTAAAAGTATTTGCAGCAATTACGGTTTGTAGATATTTTCAATAATGTCACTCAACGGAACGTATAATCACTTCAACAAATGATGCTTTCCATGTTTATCAATTTGCGCAATAGGAAATATTTAGCGAATACTACAATGAACGATGTTTTAATTGATTCAACTGTGTTCAAGTGTTGTGCGATTCAACACAACATTATGATTTGAAACGAAGAAATCGGCTGTCGTGATCTTTTGTCGCGTCAACATAAATAATGTAACTACACTGAGTTAATGTCGCGAGGAAATTCAGTTAATACTTGAAGCAGTTTTCTGTGACATAATAACTGTAAGGTCAGCCATCAATTTAAAAGAGAAAGAATAATTCACAATCCTGTCAATTAATCGTTCTCGTTTATTGGAATACGTTTGCATTCGCAGAACTGCTAATCGATTTCTGTGTTTAAACAATTTACAAGTTTTAATGGATGCAAAAAATATTGCAATATCGACAGATAATTGTCATTAATAAATAAATTGAATAACAACGAGTGCAAACAAGTCATACAATAATACCTTTTTATTAATTGCCGGTTTGAATCATGCAAAGTTTCTCGTCATTTTTAAGCGCATTATACTTTCCTGGGATATTTGTTTCCGGCTACTTTCCTCGAAAGTGGTTACGATCATTTTCATAAGATTAGAAGTGACATCCTAGCCTAGATCAAGGGTACCATAGATCAATGTCAATGTCTTCACTTCGAGCGACAAATCTTTCTAAGCTCACTTTCCAAGTGAAACGCGGCGTGAAACTATACTTGTATTCATTGATTAACTTCCTCGTTAATGAATGAATAAGTACGACCACTGTAAGCAAAACTTTTGCGATATGCGCTGTAATAATAATAATATTTGTAATAATTAATACATCGTTTTTTATCAGATTATGATCGTTTTCAATCTGATTTCGATCTAAACATGATCAAGAAAGATGCTATTTTAATTGTTTTTTTAAAGTAACAAAAACCTGGTCAAAAGTCTAATAGTTAAATAATTGCATATTTTAGTTCATTCATAAACACTAAAAAGGATGTATAAACAATACAAACCTGCTACAAAATAGCGAATAACCTGCTATAAAATAGCGAATAATTTCGAGAATCCAAAATCGACTGTTAACTACAATTTTTCTTCATTACGGGCACAAAATACGATATTGTAGTAAAACAACACCCAAAGGATAAAAACAGTGTTTTGTGAATATTATGTATTTTTTATTGGCAAAATGTTTGAACTTTTGATTGGAATTTCAGTTATATATCGGGCAGTATGATCATGGAATTAAATTCAAAAATATTTTAAACAGTATTTGTTTCCACAAAAAATTGGGTGTTTATTTCCAATGCTCAAAGAAGGTATTATGAACCATATGATTACGTAAACATTGTAAAGTTATTGTGTCAACTGAACCATTTTATCCGCTTTAAATCTGTTATCATGTTCTTTGATGTCGAAAATTATAAGCATAAATATTATTTTCCTGTTCGGTGCGAAATATTGAATATAAAACTTAATTTGATTATATTTTTGCGATTTATACAGATTCAATGATCAAATAGAATTATAAGTTAGACAATTTACAATGTGAATAATAATGAAAACAATAATATATCCACTTGATATATTTTTAAGGAACAAGTTGAGAAATATCCACTTTTTAGATTTATTTTTACTCGTGGATGAGAGCACTAATAATCGGTAAGTACTTTACCGATTACTCGCGGAAGAAAAGTAATTGCAAATATTTAATAGCCCGTGATAAATAACTCGTGAAATTTAACGAAGAGTTTACGGAAAATTTTTATTCCGTTCCGTACATTTTATGTTGGATAGAATAGCGGCGTACTGAAAGTGACGTATTAAATTACTGCAAAATTGAATAAAAAATGTATTGATTTACATAGTACGGAATTGCACCTCCAAAGTGTCATTCTCTCTCTACCCCTAATTTTTTTCTTCTGCTAAAAAATTTTTTGCTGCACCGTTTTACTTTATATAAAGTAAAAAGGCCTTAATTTGGAAGAGACATTTTTATTTAAACAGTGTTACTGGCAGGTGCATACAAAAACTAATTAATGAAGATAAATATTCGAACATTTTATACTGAGTTCCAAGAATACTCTACAAAAAACGTTATAATTATAGTGCATCCTAAGTGTACTCCGTTTCCCCTCGAATTTTGCTCCACAAAATTTTACTTCATTTTCATTGTCTATTTATCCAACGCTTCGGTGAATCTCGACATTTTCCTTCTAAGTGGCAATTATTTATATCCTATGATTAAAAACGATAATATAAACATAGAATTTTCGTTTCTGTAGTACAAATCTTTTTTTATAGAAGCTGCAAGAAATAAAAAAAAGAGTTTTCTGTTTCAAAAGTAAAAATTAATGGATGTTGCAAGTTTTACTTTTTTACTGTTTAACTTTAATCACTCGGAAATATTCGTATCTCGCTCGGTAACCCCTTTTCCATAGATTTGATCCGCAAAAGCAATCTGAAGCGTTCACAGGTTTAACGTTTAACGTTTTTATCAAAGTATTTGCATCGTGAGATCAGCTCCACAGCGATCTTAATACACGGATAAAATGAACAGTCTATTGTTTGCATATACGTGTTCCACATAGCAAAAATGTCGAAAGCCAACGCGACAACGACGATTCTGCGGCCTCAAGGCGAATTATGAATATTGAAATTCTCATTATTTCTGCTTATTACAACCGGGTTGCGAGAAGACTATATGTCGACAGGTATAATTTAAAGTTCCTCAACTACTCGACTTAATCATGAATGCATTCACTTTCATTAGACATCCCGCACGTTGCAAGAGTCACTGTCACGTTAGCGTTTATTAAACCGAATTTGTACTTAGTGCACAGGATCTGCAATCGAAAATCCCCCGTCTGAGAGAAGAAATCGTACCGTAAATTCATTTACGATTACTCTTCACTTGCCCTGTCTGCGCTCGCTTTCACCGACGTTAACCTTCCTCGGATGTTACAGTAATCACCTGCCGTAATATAATAAACCGTTACGCAGCAGTTTTTGTTTGGCACAATAGTTGGTAACTGATATAAGTTACAAATTTACTGCGAATAATACCTCTACGGAACACGTTTCGCAATATTCAAAACAATTCAACGAATTTGTTACCGTATAAGTTTTATAACTCGTACCGCCTCGTTCCAAGTTGTAATTATAACAAATTATAGACGACACGAGTTCCTCTGCGGTGGAAAACCCAATTACATTCCTTTCAGGGAAGTAGAAAATATTTCAATGGACCACCATTAATTCAGAAATCAAACGTGAAACCGAAATACGTCGTCTAAATAGCCCACCCACTTTTATCGTACTTTTCGCTGCACTCTACGATGATTTCCTATTTGGATACTGCATTCAAGGTGAAATTCGAGTGAAAGTGCGATATTCCGTCAATTATTCAATCGTCTCAATTACCGACCTAATAAATGATTTAATGGAAAAGCAGTGTACATTTATAGGCATTAATGTGACAAAGAAGGAAGTCGTCAAGATAAATTTAATCCGAATATAAATGAGTCTGATTGATTGATTAATGCGGTTCGCGATTGATTCTCGATCTACCGAGCCTTGGAATACCCTAGAGTTTCGAATACGTAGGGCGTATGACGAATAATGAAATCCAGCTCTAGCTGATCCAGCAAGGCTATTGCCGCATCACAGTGTTGCGTGCTTAACAGGCGTACTGCGTTCCGCAGGGCGGAAGTTCAATACTAGGCACACAATTAATTAGGGTGGCCGGAAATCGAAAACGAAGCATCTCTGCGCTCTCACCTTTGGTATCGTCATTAACGCTTCCGTAACGGACGTCACAAAGACCAGGGCAAAATTGCATCGCGGTCGATCGCAATTCTGTCAATAACGTACCTAATGATGCGAGGGGATAAAACGCGACAATCTCGGCGGAAATGCGCGACGTATATTTTGTCGCGCGAATTTTACTTTGAACGCGAACACCGTAAGCGCAACCATAAGCGCAACCAGACGAAACGCAAAAGATCACTTTGTTGCGAAATAAAGCGGCGGAGTTATGAAATGTCGGCAGCTCTAATGGCTTATTCTAATCGAGTTTAATAAGCGCGAGTTGCGAGTTCTAAAGAGCCAGCCCATTTGTCATTTGCCGTTCTTTCGGCCACAAAATAACGGGACATTTATGTCCCCTCGTGATCCGTGCGAATAGAGCGCGTAATTGCATGAAAGTCGCGCCATCTATGTGGGTCGCTTCAGCGTCGGATCATTGTCAAGGTATGTGGGTCATTCGCAGACACGTCGATGCCAAGTAGCCTGTCAGTCAAACTGTCGCGGATCTGCGACGCAAATATCCATCTTGCGGATGAGAAAAATTTGGGAATTAAGGGTAATAATGTTTATCTGACTTTGGAAGCGTGGCACTCAAGTCGGAATAATGGAGGCGAAGCGTTATTTACATAATTTGTTTACAGTGGAGACATATAGGTCATTTTAAAGTCAGATCATTGCCAAGGTATCTGGGTCACATTAATGCCAGATCACTTTCAAATGAGGCTCATTTCGCAGAAGTGGGTAGTCAATCAATGCGACGCAAAAATCAGATGCAAATTGCCGCCGCGGAAGGAAATTTCATTCCGGCCGGCTTGACTGTTTTTCGAAAATTACTCTGTTTGACGTTAATTCGCAATTTGAATACAATTCTTTCGTTCGAGCGGATTTCCAGCAAATAATCCAGCGAGGCGGAAAATTTATTTATTTTGCGAATCGTGCGACAACTGTAATTATATTTATACGGCCGAAATGCTCTGCATGGGAGGAAATTATATATGAGTTACAGGAAATTGAAAAATGCCGTCTGGATTTTCTTCGATGGATTCCTTTTTTATCGAATATTACACCGTCTGGAGATATGTAAGAAAGATATATAGCATCAGATAAGAGCATTACATTCTAATTTTTATATGCCAAAATGCACTCCAATTCAGGAAAGTACACAGACGTTTTCCCGCAATGATTTATTCAGGAATCATTATAAACAGTCGCGTAGACGGGTACAAATATTTTTGAACAATTTCTCGAGATTAGCTTTGAGTGAGAGGACACGCGTGCAACCTTTTGAACTTTCGCGGACAATGTTTGAACGTCCAATTATCGTAATTTATCCATTAAAATTAGCAGCGACTTGAAAACTGGGCTACCTATTCGTCGAAAAACTAGCTTTTTATCGCAGGCAAACTCTTATTTTAATTGCCCGAGGAATTAATAACCAAGTCCTGTCATTCGATTAAAGTGGAACAGTCAATCTTCGGATGCAATTAACGAATTCGTCCAAACATCGTTCGGTTTTCATTACGTTTTCACGTTTTAATAACGTGACGAAACCTGGATAATAACATCCAAAAATAACCCTGCTAAAAAATAAAAATTGTTCCGAATTTAATGTAGGAATGGATTAAAGACAGAATTAGATTTCTATCCACGGTATATAGACGTTTTTGCTTCAAAAGCAATTCACGAATCGTTCTCAAAACAACGAAATTTCCTAAGGGACATTGTAATAAAATTGTGCGTGGAGAAATCTGGATTTGCATGTCGCCGCGAAAATGCATTCCACTCGTCGGTGTTGGATCATCGACTGGCACCTTTCCGTTTCACGCGAAGCACGCGAAAAGTCCAACTTTTGATAAAATTCCGAATACCAATCATGCGTGGCACATTGATCACTGTTTTTTCATAATAACGTTTTCATTCGCGACGCTTTACTTGGCGAACAGAACACTCCCGGCAAACTGTTAAAAAGGCCAACTTTTTGCCGGTAGTACCCAGTTGCGACGAATTGAATTCGTTACGGACAGCGTTCGGGAAAGAACGTTGGCGTTCATCGAAAAGTTCAACAATCTGTTTTAACGTAAGTCGAAACGACGAGAAGTTTCTGAGAACCACACCTGTTCTTTCTCGAGTGTTTGAAAGTGGACGAAAAATATAGAATGAAAGCAAAGATCGTACAACACCTGCTATTTGTTAGAAGCGAGGCCTAGTTTGCGACGACGATTGCCGTTCGTGCGTCTAGCGATCGGCAAGTCAAGTTCGAGTGATCTGTTGGGAAATACTTATGGAAAGGGAGCGACGCTACTTCCAAACTACTTTGCGAAACATGACTGAAAATTGTGAGCTAAATTTTTAATTTCGACAACTTCAAATTGAATGTAAGGCTATTTGGTTCCGTTTTACGGAGGCGTTTCCGTCGGATGGAACTTTATGCAACTTGGTCAATTAATAATGCAAATAAAGATTTAAAACGTCAGCGACGAATTCAAGTTGTTGAACTTTTCGATTAAATGATTTGCAGCTTGATACACATTTATATGGTTTCTGCGATTTTCTGGCAAATTAAATTGAATTTACTATAACAACATAAAAATAAGTTCATTAAGCATTTTCTGGCGCTCGTTGGCTGCGCAGTAGTTAACATATTAAGGTTATTTTTCTTCGTTGCGAAACTTTTCGACAGCTATTTGACAGCTGTAGATACGAGAGCAGTTCAAAACGTTTAGCGAATATGAGAAATGTCGACAGCGCAGAATGTGCGCGGATAAATTTTACCCAGCTCTTAATAATTCCGTTAGTGCATTCCAGTAGCGAAATCAAGGTTTTGAAATGTGCTTTGAAATGGATAATTAAGTAAATCATTTCACACGTGTATTAATGCTCGGGCTTCGCACAATACTGAGACTTTCAAAAGCTCTTCGTCACTATCTTTTATATCATTCCGTACAGAATTCCTTCACAGTCTGTGCTGATACACAGCAAAGGCAAGATTTGAGGATCTCGGGACACACCGTAAGCTTAGCACGAGTGTTTGTTTTAACTTCGGCTTAGTGAAGTTGGCAAACAAAAAGTTGAAAAGATAGCGACAATTTGAAACGTGGAAAAAATGGAACAAAGTACACTTATGTGTCGAATGTTTTATTCTCGTGCTGTTTGTTGTTTTGTCGTGTTTTATTTTTTCGTGGTTATTATTGCAAAGGGCAGAATGTGTCGAAAACGTCAAGTAGATTGTTACCGGTATTTCGCGTCAATTTATAAACGACAAGTCATGCATTTTGCAACACAAACAAGCTCGGGTGTGAATGTTTGTATTTTATTATAAAATGGTAAATAAACAAAATATTCGCAGAAAAGGCAAATTTGCAATACAAATATGTGTAAATCGAAATCTGGTTTCCGGTTAAGCAATAACCTCAACAAAAAAATAATCGCGTGGTGCTCCTTCTCTTTCTTCTAACCCAGATTTTTTCTCAAGGTGATGCAGTATTCATGGTAGCTCTGTAAGAAATTGCATAGAATTATGTTTAAATCAGGAACACTTCGGGCTGTATTTTAAAAGTATTTCTATTATTCTTAATATTTCAATGCCGTAATGTTTCTTGCTAATCATTTTTCAACTAAAATGTTTTTCTGTAATGTTTGCACAATACAAGGTAAATTTTGTATTACTTGTGTTAATAGTTTAATACGTATTATATTATTGCATGATTAAATACTACATTGTTGTAATTATTGAATTTTAACATTTGGATACTCATTTTTATATCATAGATACATAATCATTATATTAATTTCTGGTTAGAATCTAACGAGATATTTAATTGATTACAATTTATTTAACTTATTTGGGTCTTGTTAGTAAAATAATCGATTGTTGCGATTAAATACTACACCATATAAATGTATTAGTATAAATGTATTTATGAAATTAAAAATTGCGAAAGTATCGTAACACACAGTCTAAACTAAACTAACGAAAATTGAAAATACATTCTTATCTCATAGAAAGAATGTGATAAAAATGACAAGAACTAAAATTTACAACCAACATTGAAAATTCACAACATAAACAAATCAATGAGAAAAGAAAAAAACTTGTTTTCCCTTTACGGGTTTTTTATGGATCAAAGACCTCACCCCCTCAATATTATAAAGTCTAAATAAAATAAAATATAATTTAACCTAAATAAAAAATACCCCTTTTTACGATGTTCTACAATCGGTTCTGTCTCACCGATGTTTGTGATATTTAAAACTCTGGATACTTTGGCTCGAACAATATTCGAAAGCACAGATCACTTCGAACTATCGTAAAAAAAGTTATATAATAGGTAGTAGCGTATACAGATACTAGAATATGTAGGTACTAGGGCGTTATTATTTTGCTTGGCCTCTACCGCGACTCTTAATAACTGATATGTACATTTTTATTATATTAATATTTTTTAATGAATAATATATTACATTGCACAACGCCGACGATAGTTATTTATATTCCGTTATGATTCTCCTGTAATTGTAAAATAATAAATTTTAATAAAACTGAGTTTACCTACATGCCACAACCTGTATAATAATTAACCTTATAACATTCATCAATACCAAAATACCGTTCAACTTCATTAACGAATTTAGTAGATTTTATATTAAAGTTTCAAATGAAATCCTGACCATTAGTTCGGTATTGTGTGTTTTGATAAAGTAGCTAAAGATAAATAGCTTACCAATGCGACGAACATTTAAAAAATTAGAGACAGTCCTCAACTACCATCATCAAATTTATAATTTTGTTTCTTCAGAAGTTGGCATCTTTGGAACACTCGCAAAGTTGCTTGTTACTGAATCCGTTGTTTGGTTATCAAGTTCCTCATCTTCGGATGAAGCGTTTGATGGTCTTTGCGTTAGCGGAGAATCCATTATCAGCCTTACATTTACGGTGCTTTTCCACCACCGATACCAGGGCGATACTTGCTCCTGAAAAGTAATCTAAACCTTTTACTCAAGCCCTCATTATTTTTCAACGATTTTACAAATAATTAAATTGAGTTTATTTGCTTCTCATGAATAAAATTGACTCTATTTTCTCCAATAAAACGTCAGTCAAATTTTTCAAGTGGAAATCGTTTATAGTTTAATTGACAGTAATCGACACTCTTCTTTGTTCAAGTGATTCTTATAATTGAATAATTGATATGATAGATTAGATGGGAAAAATCGTAGATAAATATGTCACTTTTTCAATCAATAACAAAGCGATATAAATGCTTTCACTTAAACCAGCGATTTGCATAACAAACTTCGAGATACCTTCATTAAAAACTAATGCATTAGAAATCGCTAGTTCTTACAGTAGCTTGTATCCCTAATTTAATGTCCAGTGCTACTAAAACGGTTTAACGACTGGAGAATGCTCTATTACTAGAAATTACTGATCCAACTACCGTTAAATAGTGCTCGTAATGGACTTCCGTTGCGCTGTTTTACTGCATATAGACTATAATAATGGTTAATTGCAATGTAAACCCACCACTCCGCCTGTCAATGAATGAGTAATCACTTAATAAATGATAAGTTATTTAGAGAATGAAATCATGTTTACTGATCTTTGAAATTAACAGTGAATAAATGAAAAAAACAGAATGATGCTATTTTATATTCTCCTAAAGCAATTTATTTCGTTATAATGTAAAAATCTCATTACCAACATCGAGTAACTGTTATGTTTTATATCAACTCCTTTCGATATTGCTATATCGAAAAACAATTATTGTCATCCATGTACTACAATTTCGATAATAATAAATGTTCCGTGAACACACCGAAACAAAAAATATACACATTCAATGATGAGCATAATGGCCCAAAAAATTGGCCAATTAGTCTAAAAAAATGTGGACTCGTTCAAAGAACGTCCATTCTAAGTAGATTTCTCCCCTCGCAAACTTTTAATCAAATTGAAATCCCCATCGCGAAAAACATGTATTCAATATCTCTCCGCAGACTGATACCTCTACACTTATCTTCATTACTCTCGATGATCACCGAAATTATTGCTCATCAAGTCAACAAAACACCGGCGTCCACCTTACACGATTTCTCCATTTGCCCAATCCCACTTTTTGCTTCGTTTCGCGCCGCTCGAATCATGTAAATTAATTAAAACCATTATCGTCGAATCTCCCGACGACCGCACTTTTGTATGATTTCAGCCGCTCTTTATCATCCCTAATGCCCAAGTATCAAGATAATAATTTTAGCCGGCGAAAAGCGGCCGGGATTAAATCCCATAAAACAAACAGAAATTCTTAAATGAATCGTGCAATCCGTTTAATGAACTCGAACATATTTTATCGCCGAAGTGGACAAAACATCCAGCCGAGCGGCACCGAATGGCCGATTTTTCTTCGCGCCGATTCATTACCGGCGAATACCACGTCCCGGCCCGAAGCAAGCATACAAGTCAAATTAATAACGCTCGATATCCCGGGCGCCGTACCCGAACAGCCCCTCCTTCCTGATTACGACTTTTCCTTCATTATACGCCGACAAAAAGACAGTCCTCGGCAATAAAGAAGGGCCGCCGTCGCTCTGCATTCGACGCCCGGAAGCGCGACGATTGCTAACACACTGGCGGTTACACCGGCGATGTCGATCGACTTGCCGGAAGAGCCTGGCAAGCCCCCGACGAGAACTTGTCACGGCTCTATTAAGCGACCCTCCTCCTCGCCGCAATCGTCCCCGGCCATTTCGCTGATCCGCGCCACCTCCCCTATTTTTGTCCGCCTCGGAGCAGTCCCTCGTGTTTGTTACCTCGGTCGCTTTTTCGCAATTCTTCCTCGTTCTTTCCCAAATGGTTACGCCGTATGTTTGTTCCGGTTTACGAGTCTTATCTTGCCAAATCCAAAAGGTGCGCCAGATTTCTCCTTTTTCCCTTCCCGGCCTCCTTTTTTACGGCCACAAAGACGGGCCATCTTTCACCATCTTCGCCGCCATCTGTCCTTTTGCCCGCCGCCCCGGCGTAAGTGGCAATTTATTAAAAATCCCGCGCAACTTGCACCTCTGATTGTGTCTCATATTGCTATTGTCCGCGATCCGTCAACAATCGCGGCACCGTTTGCGCGCACACGCCTGCGGTAATTGATCGGGGAATTCCTCGACCCCCGCGGTACTTCTTCCGACTGCTTTCTTCGGCTGCCAATATCCTTTCCCAAGGCGGATGCATTATTCATGGAAAATGTGGGCCAGCTACGTGGATCTTATTAATAATTAATGCGCGATTCGCGCCGGTATTTATTAATCATTGTGTTTTTGCCCCGTGATTGAATCCGTGAGCAATTTCACTTGTTGGCAGCGCGAGGTGAAATTGTGCGGCTGCAACGTAACAGCGAAAACGGGACGTGCGTCGGCTTATGGATATATTTTTTGTATAAAAATAGCGTAACGCGCGCCGCCGGTGTTTGTTTTGCAATCAATATAGCAGTTTATTTTGTCTGCTAATGCGCTTATGCGAACCAAACAAACATAATATAGAGTTCCTCGCTTTTATCGAAAAAAAGTAACCAAGAGGGAGTGAGCGACATTCATTTTGTAACATATTTTAAATTAGTTTCTAATTTACTTTTCGACGAAACAGACTGGTTTATAAATAGATTTTTTAATTTGTATTTTTCTATGATGGCAGAGTAATGCTTTATTTCATAGATTTTGGGGTTAGTGCTTTATGTGTGCCGGGATTTTATACAGTGACTTGAGTGAGCTACTTTGACACGCGTATTAAAAGATTAATACTTCCATTTTAAATAGGGTGAAGCTCAACGTTAACATGACTCTAGTTAAAACAGCAGTCAATCGTTACACAGAAAATAGAAGAACTATGGTGGAATTGGGAAATCTATTATCAAATTGGATCGGTAAAGTTATTTGTGTTTTTATTAATTAGAAAATACGAAAAGCCGTTAAATCGAAAATTACCGGTTGGTCGTTTATTAATGAAATCATAAATATAGATATCCGAGTTCTAAATACAAATTTGACTAGATGGGTCGGCATATCAAACAGGTTATATTCGAGTTACGACTTCCCTGACCTTACTCTAATATCTTGTCGATGAAACTGATATAGTTGCAAGGAAAAGATCCGCATTCGATTTCTTTATAAAGAAATGTTTAAAGTGGAACTTCTTCGGTGTATTGTAAGCCGAACTGTCGATCCGAGCGTGCATTTTAATGGATTATTTCAGGAGATAGAAAACACATTATAAATAAAAGTAGGTTCGCTTTTAAAGTTGATATCCCGTAACGATAAATTTCAAACGTTATAATCAGCTATCATCGGCTTAAAACTTACCGAAAATATTGAACTTAAATGATCAGTTGATAAATATAAATTAAGAAACTGAAAAATAACGGTAATATTTGCTTAAGTATTAGTTTCGAATCGCTATCGTGTATGAATAACTGAGTACTAAGATCACCTGCAAATTTGCATGACTGAATATTGCATATGCATATACGTGTGTTTGAATCAATCAGCTTTGCATATAATACACCTCGATTGCAAGACTTTGCTTGGTTTACAAAAGTTAACTTGCGAATATTACAGGTTGGTATATGTCGAAATTAATAATTATTGATTAATTGTTCCACAGTCCTCGAAACCCGCATTGTGAAATATCTGTTAAAATTGTCATTTAATGCTAATTTTGAAGCCACTCATTCACTTATCTTATTAAGCTTGTTAATTGAATGACATTAAACGTATTTTCGATAGCGCACTGACGCAATTGAAAAAAAGTGATCGACCAAACCCACTTTTGTATAATTGATTAGTTTGCAGAAAAGTGCTGTTTTTCTGATAAAATTATCATTTCAAACAATACGATGCCATAACAATTATTTTATGAACGCAAGTAAAATATTTATTTGAATCGACAAATGCAAAAAACGTCTGACCGAAACGTATGCTCCAAAAAGATACATTAATTAATACCATTCATCAATAAACCGTGTGAAATAACAAAAAATGTTTAAAATTCAAGTCAGCTATCCTCTTCAAGTAATCTTGTTTAATTAAAACCAAGTAATGAAATCAAGAAAGCGAAATTCTTGGTTCAAGTGACTTATGTTCAAGCGTACAAGTACGTGTTTGTTACTTCCATGTAAATCGTGTAAAATCAGAAAAATCACATCGAAGATCTCTTTATGGTTTGTTGGGTGTCACAATTTGGGTCATCATTGGGTGATATGACATGTTTGCTTTCCAAGTTCCAATTAGTGACCTTTATCACTTTACTCACTAATCGGGGCAGTTAAGTCACTAATAGGAGAGATACGCTCACAAATCGCGACATTTCAGGGTCACTGAAATTGCACAATCCTAAATTGAAGAGTAACCATGATATTTGAAAGCGTTTTTTATAAATAAATCTCTTTAGGATACAATTAATAGTGTTTTCCGACAAATATTTCTGAACTAAGATATACACAAATATTATGTCTAAAAGATCATTAAAAATTCACATTATCAAGTAATAATTAATAACAAATGGAAATTATATTATAACAATTTCTAACATTTGTAAACAACCGTTCGACATTTTGGCTACTCTCGATTAGGGAGGACAATTATATTGCACAGTAGATTAAATACGTATCTGGTCAGGCGCATAATTATTGTACATATATTCAGGCCAGAATATGTTTTAATTTTATATTTCAGTATCTGGCTTTTAAATTAAACGAACTTAAAGAATATATTTTGTCTTTCAAATTTCATCTGTGCATTTAATAAATATAATTTTGCTACGCATTTAATATCACGTCTACATTAATTATTACTCGAAGAGATATATGAAATGGCTCTAAAACATTTAATTCCATAAACACTGCAACAATATTGCCTCTACTTATTCTTAGCTGTTGCTTTACAATTGAGTATTAAAGTAGAAAGCCAGAGAATTTGTTCAATAATTCGATTTTCCGGAAGCGAGCAAATCATAAATCTGGCGCTGAAGGGGCCAGCGAATCTAAATTGTAAAAACGTCAGATTGATAAAAATATGAGACAACTTAATGTGCTATTTTACCTTTACAATGTGGTACACCATCGAGAGATATCCGACAATTACAATCGTAATGAAAAAAATTATTACGCCTCGCGACGATATTTGTGAGATACCCATCATCGACCCTTCAACGACAAGGAACCTCATACCTGCAAAATCGTTTCGATTGTAAAAGATGAAAGGTTCAGTATCAGCCTAGAAAAAGGGCCACGATTCCCTGGCCAGATAGTTGCGAAAATAATGCTGCACAACGGTTCCAGTATTTTCCAACAATGGGGCAATCGCAGTGCTCCGGGCGGAAATTTAAATACAAATTCAGCATTGCTAAAAGTACACGTTCGACAGCTGTTGGAAACGACGAAAAATAAAAACTCAGTTTGTGCTTCGTTTGCGGTGCAACGTCAACAACTTGAGGTAATTTTTCGTATACGTCTCATTAGCAGCGTGTCCGGTGGATTCAATTAATGCAGTGTCTTACTAATTATGGCAATGGATAGCAAACCCGAAGTTACAAGCGTCAGTGAGATCAAGATCAGACATTCCGATTGTGCGATTGTCCTGTTCGTAGGATGTCTGTGCCAAATAATGAGCGACTCGAAGCTGGAAGAAAAAACTGGAATTAATGTCTGACAATTTGCACGCTGATTTGGGAAAATCGCACAGTACCATCGATATCGTGGTGTCTGTATTGTATTAAAGTGGTAACGACACAATTCGCAGTAGCTCCTGCTGGATTGGTTAAGCCACCTCTCGAGGCAGGTCAGATGTACGAACGCCATAGATCCCTTACATCTATAAAATATAATTATCAGACAGCTAACAATTGTTATACCAAAGCGCACTCACTGAGTCAACAATTCAGTTGGAAAACCTACATTAATCCAATTATAATCGTACAATGCTCAACTTAACAAGCGAGAAACGAACCAATTATTTATTATATTGCGTCAAAAGTCAATATTGGATTGAATAAAAAATAATAACATTCATGCCATTTTTATTGAACGCTGTTCTTAAAAACTAATTTGATTTATGCAATGTCAGGAAGGTATTTCCGTAGTTATTGTTGCTTAATATTTCAAGACTTACGAAGATTAAGTCTTAATCTATTAATGCAGACAATCTAGGATTGTTTATCAACTCTCCATCGTATTACTGGAATGATATCCAAAGTTGTATACTTTTAAACTTGAAGCGAAAACTCGTTAGAACTTTTTACCATATCGGTTAAGACACTTATAATTTTATCCTAATGTTGTTTTCATGAATACAAACTTTCTTCGACGTAATTTCAATAACTATCAGGATTCGTTACATATAGCACAACTATTCATCATTCGTCGATTCTCGTCAATTTCTTCCATAAATGTGCAAACACAGTTTGAATATTATTAGAATTTCAACGAAAAACGTTTCTCGAGTAGTAAGCTTCGCGACACTGACAACTCTGAATTCTGCAACAGAAGACGTGCAATCAGAGAACATTAGTTATGCCATTTTAGCACAAGATATTCGTCACACAATACTTCCCAATGCATAATTGTCATCGCATTGAATTAATAAACAAATTGAATTTAAGCGGCGAATTATATTAGCTTAATATGTGTGATCTGACGTCATATGACGAGCTGTAAAGTATTTGAATATTTGAATGTCGCGCATATGAAAAGGGATTGTCACCCGAGGAATTCATGTTTTACAATGCTCCTGATTTGCAGAATAATATTTTTCAAGTCAGCGTGTGCAACATAACTTAAATGGTGTATTCTAATTTTACCGCAGTCGAAATTCGATGTTAGACGTCTCGTTTCGCACTAGCATTTTATCGTCGAGATTAAAATCATAGACGTCGTTTCTTGTGTAATTTAATTACTAGAAGGTATATCTTCGAAATTACACGTCGAGCTTGGGATCTCTGCAGGGATTTGAGAAAGCGCTAATTGACGGTGATTGGTGGACGAAGTTATATATCGTCAACTTAGCATGAATAACTCGTAATAATAACTTGATGCAAATGTCACGAGTTATGAGGAAACCTCTGATTCTAGTTTCATACAACTCGACGAATATCCGCACAAAATGAGGAAGCTGTTAATTTCTTGTCTCTCGAAAATTTCAATTATTTTTAATTATATCTGTTCCATTGTGTGTAATTCCTTTTTGCCATGATTGCAGTGTTTCATGTAAATCATTTAATTTGACGACACCACGTATGACGAATTATAGTTATGTGTTAGTTGAATACATTTTAAATCAAGACGGGGTTTTATAGACCCATTGGATGTTGCGTTTATGCACAGGGAAAGTTTCGGAATGTTTAACGACATCGTATATTCCACCGGTAAATGTCTTTTATTTATTTTATTGAAGAGATGTAAACGAGGTAATTATTTAATGTTTGAGGTTATTTTTAACGTCACCGGTTTAATCTGAGCCTCAGCGTTTTACTGTTGTGAAAACAGTTAATCAATTTGGTACTAAAATATGACAACTTTACTTAGGATTCCAAACATGAAAGTTTAATGTACTCCGGTATTGTAATGGGAAAAATAAACCACTGATATAGCGCCGTTTCAGTAATGTGGCATTTCTGTCACCAATACTGACCGCTAATACTGATTCTTTATTGGAAGCACAGTAGAGGAACCAATAGTACCTGAAAAATACTGGTTCTGTCTAGTTTCCACAGTGAGCAAGGTTTTCTGTATGGCTTACCAATGCTAAATCAGCGTTGGATTCAATACTTCTATACGATTTGTGTGCAGGTTTTTTCCTAAACATTAAATTAAAAAAGATTGATTTCTGGAGGGAGGCGAAAAATCCAGTATTAAACCCTCTTCGAGAACTGCATCATTTCCATTTAACTTTTTTTTATTTACCATTTTATTCACTATAAATAAATATCACAGGCAGAGAACAATACATTATACATGCAAGGAGAAAAAAGTATACTAAATTTTCAAATAAAGTGTAGAAAAAGAATACTATAAGGAAGTTTAAAATGCGGAATATGAAAGGTCACAGATTTCTGCGACCTTTTCATATATATGTTAGAGTTGTTCATATTTTTATCAAAAATCTTAATGTACCGCATTT